>LUCH01005476.1:27845-40297 GCA_013368495.1 Paragonimus heterotremus | reverse complement strand
CCCTTTGGCCTGTCTGACAAAGTTGCGCTTGGAAGGATCGGAGTGCTAGTCAGCAAAGCCCGCCGGATCGAAACAGTACACAAGCCCGATAACCTCGCCAAGGTATCAGGAGTAAGTTATATGTATAGCTTACTCGACCTTTGGCTCATGCTTGCCCCTGTTGCTTTCTTTTACAGGACTGTTGTTGGAACCCCTACTCCGGAAGAAGGCTGTCCCTAACGCTGGTCCGCAGGCGTAACGGACAGCCAGAGTAGAAACGGCCGGCTTGCGGGTTACATTTTGGCGACCCTGCAAGCATGAGAAAAACACACCAAGATAAAAGGGGTGTTACTGTGATTAGGCGAGTGCCGTGGTAAAAAGAAAAGGTTTGTGGGTAAAAAGAGGCAACAGGATGAAGTGTTAAGATAGAAGCCAGTGTAAAAGGAATTGGTTCCAAGGAAATGGACGGAGAGCCCACAGGCACTCTATGTCTCCTGGCAACATGGGCACGAGCCGGCTTGTGGAGTTTGGAGCATCGGGGACGGTGCTCAATGAAGAGGGGAGTTGTGTAACGTGCGGTCGAAACCACCAAGCGCGCACGGGTTGAATTGTGTTATCTGGGGTGTAGAAAGAAAATAAGTATCTGGCGAGCAAAAATCATATACATGCTCACCGTGTATACTTCTACTGTTTGTTGAACTTCAGGTGTTGCTGCACAAAATTGTTCTTTAAGTTCGTTTTTTGTTTTCTTGTTTCTGAAATGGGAAGGTTATTGGAGAAGAAAATTGCGTGTAATAAGCAATATCTACATAGCGTTGCGGAACATGCACGCGACATCCTGATCGCGTGTGGCGCGAGACAGGTGGTGTGGAGGCTTCCGGCGGAGGGGACGGTGTAGGAACGGCGGCTTCCACTGATGGCTGCGAGGAAACTCGGGCAATGTCGTCGTCGTCTACATAGGCGACTTTCAGACGGTCGACGGAAACAGTGTCATGGCGACCATGACGGTCGATCGTGGAGTGATTTGGCGTTCGTCTGAGCACTTTGAAGGGGCCTGAGTAAGGAGGTTGGAGCGGCTTGCGTACATCGTCACAACGGACGAGTACATGTGAACAGTTGGTCAAGTCCTTGTGCACTTGCACTGGCCCATTTTGCTCACGTGATGGTGTGCGTTGGATTTGCCGCATATATCGAGATAGTGTGGAATCAAAGGTTGAGGGAAAAGAAGATGCAAATGGATGGGTGAAACAAATTCACCAGGCAGAGGTAAGGTGCAGCCAAACACCAATTCTGCCGGGGTGCGCTGAAGATCAGCCTTCAGTGTGTTTCGGATCCCTAGAAGAACAAAGGGGAGGATTTTACTCCATACCGGATTAGAGGCGGCACAAAGCGAAGCTTTAAGTTACCTATGGAAACGTTTCGCTAAGCCATTCGAGGACGGGTGTTATGCCGTGGAACGAATGCGTCGGCATCCAAGAAAGTTCATCATAGCTTCGTATGTTGAGCATTCGAAATGCGAACCGCGGTCTCTTCTAATGGTTATAGGGCATCCGTAGTTGGCCACCTAACCTTCCAAGAAGGCGTTCACGACAGCCTCCGAGGAACAATTCCTTATTGGGATGGCATCCGGCCATCTTGAGAATCGGTCAACACAGGTTAAGATGTAAACGTAGCCACGTGACGGCGACAAGGGTCCAATTATATCTAAGTGGACGTGCGAAAACCTGGCGTCCGAAAGACCGAATGAGGAAACTGGGTTTCGTGTGTGCTCGTGCACCTTTGCACATTGGCCATGTGGGCAGGCGCGTACACAACTGCGAACGTCTGAATTAACCTTAGGCCAAACGAATCAAACGGTCACCAACTTAACGTTGGCGCGAACACCAGGGTGCAAGAGGTTGTAATGTTGAGTAAAGATAGCACGCCGGTACGCTAGTGGCACCACAGGTCCAGGAATACCTATACTCATATTGCAAAGAATGGTTCCGTCTGCATTAGGCAGCGGAATGGTGCGCAGATTCAAGGATTAGTGTTGCAAGGAAGTTTGGAACTCAGGCTTTCGCGCCTGGGCTGCAGGTAGGCCACTAAGGTCAACAGAAGGTGTGACTAGGGTAGCGTGGACGCGTTAAAGAGCGTCGGCGACAGGCTTGAGGGCACCTAAAACATGCTGTATGTCGCAGGTAAACTGTCCAGGTGTCTGAACTCCCTGGGGGAGTACCTGCCTGATGAGAAAACAAGGGCGTACATCAAAGGTTTGTGGACGGTAAACACAATGAAGGGACGATCTTCCAGTGCACGACGGAAGCGGCGGATATCTAGGTAAATAGCAAGTAATTCTCTTCCAAACATGGTATATCGAGATTCGGTAGGTAACAAACGTTTTGAGAAGAAACCTAAGGGTTGCCATTTGTCGTTGACAAGTTGTCGTAATACGGCACCGACAGCTACGTCAGAGGCATCGGTAAGAAGAGAAAGTGGGGTTTGAGGGTCTGGATGGGCTAAACGAGTGACATTGGATGTAGCCTTTTTAAGCTCGACGAAAGCTGTGCGCGCTGCGTCCGCAAAATTGAATTTAAGCGTACCGCCTCGGAGTAAGTCCGTGAGGGCTTGCAGGAGTTTCGCACAATGGAGGATGAACCGGCGATAGTAATTTGCAAGGACAGCGAAATGTCCATGTCGGCTGAAAGAGGTCGGCTCAGGAAAATCGTTGACAGCACTTAACTTCGATGGTAAAACTTGGATGCTTGAAGCTGAAATAATGTGGCCTAAAAATTCTATACTACCTTTTCCAAGTTCGCACTTAGCTGCATTGACGGTTACCCCGTGTTGAGCTAATCTGGCAAGCAAGGAACGTGGATGTTGCAAATCTTCTTTAGAAGAACTGGTCACTAATATATCGCCTAGGTAGGTGTAGACGAAATCTAGACCTCTGCATCCTTCATGGGTGAAACGCTGAAAAGTTTGTGCAACGTGACTAAGGCCAAATGGAATTCGAAGGAATTCGAAGAAGCCAAAAGACGTGTTGACGACCGTTTTGGGGAGAACCGCCTCCTTTACTGGGATCTGGTGATAAGCGCGGACCACATCGATCCTACTTAACAAAGTTTTGCCAGAAAGGCAAGCCATCAGATCCTGAATGTGAGGGTAGGATACCTATCAGAGATTGTGATCTTGTTGAGACCACGATAATGGCCACAAGAGCGCCAGTCACCTGATTTCTTTGGGACCATATGGAGAAGGGGGGCCCATGGACTTTTAGAAGGGCGGATTATTCCTGGTTGAAGCATGTGTTCAAACTTCGCTCTAACTATTTTAAGTTTGTCCGGGACCAGACGTCTTGGCCTACACGACATCGGTGGACCATTGGTCCGAATGTGGTGCGTGCAAGTTGAAGTGACTTGGAGTGGCCCGTTCGTGGGTCGAACGAACTGTGGAAAATCCGAGAATAGAGATGCGTAAGGTTCAAGGGTCTCATGTTGAAAGGTAAGAGGACTGATTGCTTCTGTGTATGCTTGGGTGCCGTTGACGCCAAGTTTTGTGCGGGAATCGATCAGTTTTCGTCTTCGTGTATCTACCATGAGGTCGAAATGCTGAAGAAAATCGACTTCTAAAATAGCGAATGGTACGGCTGCAATTGCGAAAACCCATCGAAATGTTCGCCAGAGACCGACAGCAGGCGTGAGTGAGCGTTGACCGTATGTGGGAATGGGCGTGCCGTTATCAGCACGAAACATAGGCACTTATGCCTAACTGCAACACAACCACGAACGGAAAAAAACCTATATGAGAATGGAGCAAAAAAAGAACAGGAAGGGAATGGACCTAACAACTAGAAACAACTACGTATATATTTGAACACAACATCAAAATGCCTACACCTTGCATGCAAACAACCGAGCCGTTACGACCCCACCTGATAGAGAAAGGCAAGAACAAACGCAAGACCGCGAGCAGTATCTCAGTCCAGTTCAGTTCCAACTGTTCACAGCTCTATCCGCGAACAGTTGGCCCGGATTTCAGTCTTAGCCTTATCTTCACAATATTCAACTCGTGCCTTCTCAGCGATGAGTTTTGGTTGGAAGTAAACAACTGCTCCCCTGGCTCAGATAATTCTCCCAGGATCTTAAAGACTTCTATAAGGTCTCCCCTTTTTCGTCTTCTTTCCAAGGAGAAGAGATTACGGTGCTTACGTCTGTTGGAGTAATCCATCCCCCGAAGTTCAACAAAAAACTTCGCAAACCTACCCTGCACCCTTTCTAGGACATTAGCATCCTTGACCGAATAAGGACACCAGGCCTGCACACAATGCTCTAGATGAGGTCTCACGTAGGCCTTATACAGAGGCACAAGAGCGCCGAGCTCTCCTGAGGTCACTGTCCTCTTCAGTTGATGGAGTGCCCGGTTTGCTTTACGGGCTGCAAACATACACTGAGTTGACACACTGAAGTCTCCAGTGGCCTATATTCCTAAATTCCTCATCTCAGTCGTTTTTTGAATGAACACACGTGTTTCAGACTCTTCTATCCACCTGAGAGAGTCCCCGGTCTCGATCCCTGTAAGTTGTCTACGTTTCGTAAAACTTGACGGGAGTTCCAGTCAACTGTCCACTGATGAATTTCGTCGAGGTCTCGCTGCATCAGACTGGTTCTGGCATCCGACGAGTTTCACATCATCTGCGAACATGTAGCAGGGACTGCTTATCCTCCTCGCCAAATCCTTTATGTACATCTGGAACAACAGAGGACCTAAAACTGACCCTTGGGGAACACCACTGAAGGTACGTGTAGTGCGATTTGGAGCCCTTCATCTGCACATAGAAACTCCTATTATGCAGGAACTCCTTCACACCCGCCAAAACACCTAGAGATATATTAAATGCTTCCAAGCTTAACATCAATCGAAGGCCTTTCTAAAATCCAAGTAACAGACCTCAACATAACCTCCCTTTTCAAGCCTTAGAGTAATCCCATGTAAGAGAGTCAGTAAGTTAGAAAGCCAAGATCTCTTAGTTACAAAGCCATGTTGCCGAGGCGCCCTTAGTCTATACTTGGTGACATGTTGCACCATCTTATCCCTTAAGATCCGTCCTAGCATCTTAAGGTGCCTGTAATTTGAGGCCTCTTCCCTACTGCCCCCTTTGTGTATCGATGTGACAGCGCCTATTTTCAAATCCGCGGGTAGTTTGCCTTCACCAAGCGATTTGTTAAATAATCCAACCAAGGGAGCAGCTAATACATCTGCAAGTGGTCTTGAAATTGCAGGGTGAGTGTCATCTGGGCCCGCTGCCTTCGTAACAATCAGTTTAGCTAACTGACCCCGTACATGTCCAAAAGTGACCAACACCTTCTCCGGCGCGAAGTAAACGTGCGGTGACCTGCCACCATCCCTTGTAAGCACCCTCTCAAAGAAATGGAGCAAATGCTCCGGGCGTTACCCAGGTAGCACAACAGCGGAGGGCCCGCGCGGGTCCCAGACGGGCATCGGCGGGCAGTGGGACTTGGGCCCCGCGAGGGCTTCGGTGGGCAGTGGAAAAAATTTGCGAGCGAAGCTTTTTCAGCCGTTCTAATGCCGGCGTTTCTACTCAAAACAATTTCGGTACTTATTTTCAACGCTTAGGAAGTCTCCCAACCCCCTCTGAACTAGTTTTCAAGAGAAATCCGCGAGGGGAATGAAAATTATATTCTGTCCTTTTACAACATTTTCGTTTCGACTCGTTCAAATAATCCAAAAACAAATTTTTCCATCAGAGCAGTTCAATCCCAATCACCAGCAACCTGATTTCTCCCATAGCACCCACGGATAGCAGAAACAGAGAAGGAAAAGGACGAAAAATTAGATGCAAGATAAAGTTGCACGGATGAATTAGAAATAGCATATCTCCGTACATTATCGAAATAGAGTAGATGAAAAACACAAGTCTTACAGTATTCCTTCTAGGCATTCTAATAATACTATACGTATTTGCTAGTTTGTATCCAGTGCCCCGAATATGCCATCCTGAACTTGCACAAGATTGGAAAGTCAAAGTTCTCGGAGTTCTTTGAAGTTGCGTATCTCCGTAAATACTTTAGGTACAGCGCAACTAATAGAATAATCTGAATGTACTCTCCCTAAATTTTTCATCAGAATATAGAAAGCAAGCTAATTTTATCTATAGCATGAACTACTAAGAAAAACACTCGACCTTCTCCGCACCTACCTCAATTATGACTACAGCGCAGCCATAAGAAAATGTCTGAAATTACGAGTGCATTCAAACAAACAGCAGCAAATTTGATGAAAATAATGACCCGCTTTTTGAACTGGATTTAACTAACTTTTACGTATGGCATAATATGGCATAATTAATTGTTTGGATTTTTATTTTCGACATTTTACTCACTGCTCGCCCAAACCCGCGGGATACCGGCATATCACGGCGGGCAGTGTGCTACATGGGTAACGCTTGGTCCTTCCTTTCATCAGTGGACGCGCTCTCCCCTTGTTCGTTACTGATGCACACAACGGACACTCGGACGTAATTATAATACGCCTTTGGGTTTTGCTTGGCTCGTTGAGCCAAGTTCTCCTCTCTACCGCAAAACCGTGCGAAAACCAGAGAGCAAATATCGGAATCCAAATCTCGCAACCTAAAACCCCCCACAAGTAAGGAAAGAGTATCCTGTCCAGCGAGCCTTATTAACCGCTCAGCCCGAAGGCAAAATTTTGATTTACAGCAACTTTATTTACAGGTTTGGAGCGGCCTTTGGACTTTGTCGCCGAATGGATCAATCAGAAGCGAGGGCAAAATCTCGGAGTTCCGGGATTCTGGCGGTAGTTCAAATTCCCAGAAAGTGAAGGAACCAATCTTCCTCAAAATTAAGGCAAATTTTCGTGAAAGAAGACCTTTTACCAACACGAGCTGTGAGCGACCACGTTATCTTTATGTTTAATCATACCTGCAACAAATGACTGATCCGTCTAATAAACACCCATCACAGAAATTCCAGACGTATGAATCCGAAACGTCCTAGGTCATAGCGCTCGTCTGTAATCTGAAAAGACCCCGGCCCATTCTGTTCCGTTGATAGTTTCTGATTTTCTCAATGGGGCCTTAGATGACACAGCACACTCCCATCAACAGCTAAATCCCGGAATGCTCCGCTTCAACTTCGTTACTGTACAACCAAATCGATCCACGATAAATAGAAAGCTCAGAGGCCCGGGGCATTTAACCATCAATTTCAACCATTGATGTACTGCTGTCGACGATGATTAGGCCTTTAGGATATCTGGGATTGAATTCGATCGGGAGTTCTTCGTTCGCACTCAAAATAAATGCACGGTTCTCGGTCGGGCGGACTGCTTATGCTATCAACAACAGCTCACGAGTTACTTTGCCTCCAAATCTAAAACCCCATTCTGTTTCGTCTCTTCCACTAGCGGAGCATAACCGAGTGTTCCACCGTTGAGTCCACCATGATTTACCAATACCGATGCTGAATCTCCCGATGTGCTAGCTGACATTTTCGACAGTTTCCTCACATAATCTTTCATTGCGCCAAGAACCCACCAAACCGCCGTCCTCCCAAAGAGGAAGTGCATGATAGACGTCTCCATCAGATGTACTAGCCAAGCTGCGTAACCTCAGAAATAGATTCCTCAAAGAGGACTGAATTTCTCTCCTCGTTTTACTTGAAGCGGCCGAACAGCTTGCTAGTCCTCTGAGTGTACTGTTCACCAAGTCTGTAGTGGTCAAGATGAGTTACTGAATAGGCTAGGTAAATGCGAGTGCAACTCACTAGGCTATCGGTGATAACGAAATGAACGAATGAGACAAAATAGTTAGAAAGTTCCAGCAAGTTATGGTAGTCAAAAGAGTTTGACTCACAGGAAAGTGTTCACAAGTGTTCGAGATGACCACCACAATATTCAAAGTTACCAGTACCCGGAAGTGGGTAATATCACAGAGTTGCCGTGGACTGCTGAAGCGCGATCCGGGATGCGACGATGTTCGTGGTACGACGGAGCTAAAAAAAATTGGATGATAGATCCGTATAGTATCGTCAAACGACTGCGCAACAAAGAGAAGAGCAGACCGACGTGCACACAATTTGTATCGTATTACAAGGTCACTTTAATCAATTTGAACAACATGTAAAGGTGAAACAGGAGGTTGTTGTACAGAAATGAAACATCGTTTGAAAACAAAATAAGGAAATCTCTACAAGTCTCACGAACAGGGCACCGTTCCTACGAGTTGGAAACTGACTAACCTGATTTCCATATTCAAGGATAGTCGGCGTAATCTTTTGGTCAAACATAGACCAATCGCCGTTCTTCTCGAAGCACCTAAAGCAACTGAGCATGACGCTCCTTCTAACGAGCTGTATGCTCATAACTTGTTTACTGACGCCCAGCATAGCTTTCGCGAGGGGCGTCCATGCGCAACAAACCTGCTGTTGGCTGCTGACCATGTGACTCAGTCAACGGATCAGAGCATAGATGTTGTGTATCTGGATTTTGCTGAAGAATTTTACTTAGCAAACTGTCACTCGATAAATTAGACAACCTTCTTGTTCGTAGTAATCTGCTTAAATGTCTACCACCCACTGTTACCGTGTTCAGGTCAGCTCGTGCTTCTTTGGTTCCCATTGGAGCAACAGTGCAGTTCTCCAGGGCTCGACTCCCTGACTCCTTCGCTTTCTAATTTACACAAGTGACATGACCTCCCCATCATCCTCTCCCCTGCTGTTATTCGCACATGTCAAACTCTGGTATGACACCGAAACTCCCAGAGATTTCGCTCCCCTGCTAAGCGAATTAAACAATAGTTGTTTGATATTAGGCAAAGCTTTTGAACTTCAACGTCGAAAAGTGCAACGTAATGCACACTCGGCACACCCTCAGCATCACTTATTGGTACTACCTTTCAGACTGTACTTACAGTCGTTTCCAAAACTTTCTCAAGTTCACTAGACATAGAAGCTAATGCCGACAGAAAACAGCAGGATCCTGGCGCCCCTCAAGTGGCTCTTGGACAAGCTTCACCGTATATCCTCCAGACTTCTTCATATTGAATTTATTTGACCTTAACTTGAGATCAGCGCCGCAATCATCCCTCAACATCCGGATAGATAAGACCCTACCCGAAGCTGTTCAACGAAATATCACAGAAGACTTTCCAACGCATGTGTCATCATACGAACAAAGACGTGATGATAATAATATGTACTCGCTCGAGTTTCGGGGTGATTGGTTGCCTAATTTTCCGATCCGTAAGACCACCAACCACCCATGCAGAATCCTCCTCAACAACTTTGCGAAAAGTGCTTTGAGAGGTGTTAGGTTCGGAGTAAACCTAACTCAAAGAACACGATTCTTTTGCCAGAAGTCAAATATCGCAAACCGTTAACGAGATATGCATCGGCGTGGAATGCAAATATTTCTTCGCGCACTTACGCCACCACAAGGTCAGAGATTTCCTATAAATACGGACCAGTTTCTCATGTAAATTTGCAAACCTTCTGGTGGCTAAATACATTGTCTATCCGGAGTCTGCTTCGTTCGTGTTGTCTCTGGTTCTTGCCGTTCAAGGTTTTGGGGTCCATTCGGAAGGCGTTTCTATTCGCGTTATTCATTCCCCGTTGGTCACATCAGCTATTCCCGCTCGTGTTCACTAGGATTCAGTTATAACAAGGGGTCATGCCTTAGTACTAGTGTATCACCACAGTTGATTTGAATGTCGGTATAGCTTTTTCCCGTTAAGCTTCCGTGAAGTTTGGAACTCTCTGCCTGATATCATTGTCTCCGTATATTCTGTCGGTTTTAAAGTTATTCCAGATTTACTCCTTCCTCCATATTCCTGATACTGTAACTGTCTCGGATTTCAGGTTCACCGACTTAGACTCCGTGAATTACTGCCTTGAGAGATGGTACATCCAAAACCCCCGCTGACTTCAAGCGTCCCCAACCCAAAGAATAAACTAAACGCTCCCCCTTTCTGGCCTGTTGTTCAGCTCTAGCAAGAGTTCTCTAGGGTGTCCGCTGTCCCTCGGGGGCAAAGCTCCTTGACATACGCACATCCACCCAATATGCTTTTGATGAACGATACAGAAACACATTAGCCCCCAAAGCTAATTTCGGGATAATTGTTAGTCTTCTTCGCGGTGCAGTCACCTCCTTCGTATTTTACCCGAAGCGAAACATCACTTAGACAAAATCTGGTGTGGCTAGATTATCTGCCTCATTTATAAAAAAAAAGCTTAAAAACACGTTCCAGTCTTGAAGATGATGACCAAGTGGTAGATCCTGAGAAGTCAAACGCTATCACGAACCTCTCATGTGGCAGGTATGTTATTCTAACTTTTAGGCAAAGTTCCTCTGGGTCTAGCCACGTACCACGGGGCACATCCAACCACCGTTATTCCAGATCGGATAACGGCACTACCTTTTTTTAAATACTGCTTTCCTTGGTGTCTGACTCTGTCCTCACCCCATCATTGTGAACCACTGACGTACTGCTTTTTATGGTGATGATGTAGCGATCTGGATACTTCACTGACCTGCCTACGACATGTTGTTTAAAATAGTTCCAAAAATCACAGTTTCCTATTGTACTCAGACCACTAAGAAAGTTCTTAAGTTGCGCGCTGTCTGACTGCTTGTCAACTTGCAATGTGATTGTGTAGCGGGAATTAGAAAAACTGCACACTTCTAGTTTACTCGCTGGTCGGTGGCCGGTCTCCAACATTCTTAGTTAACTTTCGTGTGGGTGCCGTTCATTGCGCTATACGAGATCGCTTGCGTATTCCGCCAAATAAATAGTCGGTCACTTCCCTTGACCGTTTTTCTGTGTATCACATTGAATAAATTCGTATCTGGGGTAAACCACTTAGTGCGCCTTGCAATAACCAGATAAAAACAACGGCGAACGTGGATCCATTGGGAGCAGGACACCACTGCATCGGGAATTTACATTTCCCTGACAGCGTGTTATAGGACTTTGGGAACACCCTGTCACACGTAAGGTTTGCATCGCCTTTAGTTCATCAAACAACGCATCGTTGGATCAGCGATGAAATGAGTGAACGGGAATAACAACGATACTAGACAGTATCTTGTGGCAATTTCAAGTGAAACCGCTCCTTAGAGGAGGCGCAATCTGACAGCGAGGTAACATTTCTGGTAAAAGAACTTTAACCAATGTGGTGACACGTGCGGAGACACGAGTTAGTCACTTCACACAAATATTGCACCGTAGACATTGAGTGCGACACAAAATGTAATCACTGCAGTTGAAAAAAGGCGAACGCTTGTCTGTAAGGCCGAACGCCGTATCTTTATTGACACTGGAGGAAATGTTTCACCAGCAAGGCGAGCGAAGAATTTACCAAATTTGGTCAGTAAGTAAAATGACTTGGCGCCACAAACCAGTGTTTCGTGCATAAATTTTGGCAACCAACAGAAGCTGTATAATGCGCAAGGAATGCGGGAGTTCACAGACAACTGATCATGGATCGATACGTAGAGAGGAACTTTCAAACGAAAGACACTCAAACAGTGAACACGCAAGACAGCAGCCACGCTTCCCACAAAACATGGCCAACGGATTTGGAAAGAACGACATTACAGCAAAAGGTGTGTACCCGTAAATTGATATTCTCATGAAAAGCGACACAAACGGGGCAAGGAACAGGAAAATTCAGAAGGAAGGTACATAAATGGGGTGCGTTTTTTAGCGACAGACACACGGTTACCAGGCAGAGGTCTAAATTACCCAGATACAGTCTGTGGACTTGAAGGGCAAACACTGAATACAGGGTATGGTACTGCTTATGGGGAATAATGTAAATAATAAGAACCGAGTAAGATAGCTGGCTCAAAGAAACTTCAAGCAATGGAGAATCAGGTAATGGTTTAAAGCGATCTCTACTGCTCCGCCGAAGAATTCAATAGGGAGGCCGTTCCGATAGTGAAAGATCTTATGAGAAAGGAACGGCTGACTAAAGAAGTCCCGAGAACGAAACTTTAAAAGATTCCCGCTGTCATTGCCGGCCATCATCATTTGCTTAACCATCATCAGTGTCGTGGTAGCCACTAGTCTGATCAAAAGGTACAGTGGATCGGGCCGCCGATCGCCTCAACAGTGACGTGGAATATCCTAGAAGAAAACATTACTGAGGAGGTTGGAAATTATTAAAAGAAGATTAAACGAAAGAATTAGAAATGGTATGGATACAGGTACGCCACTGACTGCGACATCGCCATCTCGGATAGCGTCTCTAACCAGCGGTTTGAGTGGTCACGTGGACCCCATCCAGGCAGGCAACACCCACCCACTTTACTCAATGGAGTAGTTAAGGTCTTCATATTTTGTGACCACATCGTTGCTTGACAACCACGCGGTTTTACCCAACTGTTGGTGGCCTCAGCACATAATACCCGGTAGGGCAAACGATCAGATGACATACGGAGTATGTGACTCAACCATC
>LUCH01005476.1:0-18832 GCA_013368495.1 Paragonimus heterotremus | reverse complement strand
GCCACTTGTAACTGATTATTATATGATCCATCTGTGTCCAAGGTTGGAAAGCACATGGTCTGCAAATAAAGCAGTGCTTCGCCTGTGTCGGAATGCGGTGCTCGAAATATACGGGCCGTAGGAAGTGTACAACTGCAGCAGTCTTTCGCCATTATCAATGCGTTGTGCCCAGGCACCAAACTTACCTCCTAGCCGCTTCTCGTCCAAAGAAAGACGACCAAGCTGAGCATTAAAATCGCCCGCTAGTGTGATGAAGTCTGTGTTTAGTATGCCTCAAAAGATCAACAAGGGCACCATAGAAAGCAACCTTGTTAGCATCGAAACAGCTGTCCGTCGAAGCGAACACCGATATGATGAATATACAACGCCTTTTTGATTTGCGTCGACAGACTTTTACCGATGTATTGAGTTTGACGGCGCACAAGCGATTGTTCACTGGGATCCAATCGAACAAGCATTGCTCTGCTCTGAGACTCACTGCGATTGTACTGACCTGGGGATGCCCCCGTTCTGCCTGATGTACGATTTGTGAAATCCTTCCCAAAATCTCAGCCCACATTGTGCATTTGATCTTAAAAATCCTTGACTGCCATCTGCCTGATGCCTGCGATCTCATTTGTTTGTTTGAACGTGTATCAGCCCATGCGCGCTGATCACGCCGTATACACGCTTGCGGCTTGCTCACGCGTTCGACGATCGGATCCTTGGCTTCCCCGGGCGTATCTGTGTCATTCAGAGCCGATCAAGACCAATTGTAATTATTGTATAATATATTTCCGATCTCCACAGCCACCGGAATTTTATTTCGCGTCTGGTATCACTGTGTATAACTGAGGAAGTGTTACTTCAGTGCGCGTGCGCGTTAAGCGATTCTCACTCCAGCTTGGCCGCGAGATTCAACTTCTGCGTCACCAGAAACCCTGAGATAGAAGCGCTTGTATCGACAGTTATCTGAAGGTGAGCCCAAGTGGATAATCGTTCTCCAGTCGTAGACCCGCGTCTCCGACACAGAGGACACGTCAAGTTCCGGATTCGAAAGATCACTAGCCAGAACTGCTTGCTGAGCGACTTGTCAAACAGTGCGGGCATTGAAGGCGCCAATGTTCACCATTTGTCTTGGCTTTAGTTAGTGAAGAGTTATCGCCTGAGGACATGGAATATAGGAGGCAACGGGGGTTAATTAGTAGGAGGGAACCGTATTGGGTGACCAATGCCACCGTTTGGAGAAAGATAATTTCTAATCGATGAGCCTCACTCCAAAAGAGAACTGTAAGGAATAAAACGCCGCAGAGTCGTCGAAGTTCGAATGGATGCAAATCGGAGACGCGTACGCGGCATTTCTGTGATCCGTGGTTACCTTGGTAACCGCGCACTGGATACTTTCAATCGCGTGTATGTCTTTCTTTAGAGTAGTATACACTACCTGTCTGCTAACCTCCTCCGCTACATTAGCGTGGTGGTCAGGCTTGTTTGTTGTGCTGATCCGGCTAACTGTGCTGACTGTGACTTCGATCCTTGCAGGTTCAGCCATGTCAGATTGGCCAAAGGGAGCAGTCAGAAAAAGTGCAGGTACGTTCACTATGGATGGTGCCAGCTTGTTTAGCTTGAGTTCGGTTCGATGTTTGTATTTGCCTGGTCTTACTTTGTGTGTGACAGATTTGTCTGCGCAACCTTGGCGTTCTTGTGTGCGTTCGGTTAATTTATTGGCATGCGATTGTTCATCCTATTTGAGATTGTTCGCGATGCTGTTTGTGTGCATTACATGCTGCCTCCCGGTGCAAGTTTATGAGCCGAATGCGTCGGTCTTGGACTCTAGTTGCTGTTCTGTCTTGATTAGGGGGTCCTGACAGAATCCACAGCCAGATAAACCATGAGAGCATAACGTAGCCAAAATAACCCACTGCATCGGCGTTCGCACAGGAAGAACCCGGTAGCGCCATCTGCCGCACGTGACAGGGTGGGTAAGCAGAAGTATGCTGCCGCCAGTCATTCACCCTCATACTGCTTCCTTAACATTAATCAGCGACCAGATAATGCTAACTCAAGCTTTATCACCCCAAAGACCAACCTGAGAGAAGCTCAGGGACGCAAGGCGTTCTGCTTTGGAACGTGGAGTGTGCGCACGCAGCCGGATCGACGCAAAGCCACAAGACGACCGGAATGACTGGTCGCACTGACCGCTTTAAAACTCAGCCGTTATGGAATCGACTTGGCAGCCTTGAGTGAGACAAGGCTTGTGGATCAAGTTAAGTCACGGGAAGCAGGTGTTGGGCAAACGTTTTGCTGAACGGGTTACCCGGAAGACGGTACTCGGGAGCACTGTGTCATTTCCGCAGTCGCTGATCGCACCAACGCTCTGATGATGAGCGAAGCGCACAGCATCAGCTTTCGAATGCTGTCCATGCGACTGCAACACAGTCGAGGTGTGCTACATTTGTTAATGTTTACGGTCCAACCATATGTCCCACTGATGATAAAAAGGGCCAATTCTGTGATCAGCTGTCCGCCACAGTCCGTTCGGTGGCGGTGGCTGACCGACTGTTTGATTTGGGTGACTTGAACGCACGAGTTGGACCTGATTCAACAGCCTGGCCGAGAGAAACTGGACCCTACGGCATTGGTTCAGACAATGAGAACGGCGATTGCCCACTCAAACTGTGTGCTACCCACGAGCCGGCTATCAGGAAAACCCAGTTCCAGCTGGATGCGAGCGACATCACGACGTGGACCCATCCACGAGGCGGTTCTCACTACTTGCTTTATCACGTGGTTGTGCGACGGCGTGATATTCGTGAAGTGCGCAACACACGAGTGATGCGCGACGCTGAATGTAACACCGATTATAGACTGGTAAGGACAGAATTGTTTATCCATTTATGCAAGTCCGTTCATTGTAGATCTTCCGAACAACGTCACAAATTGTATGTCAGACGGCTGGACAACTGCCAGGCAAAGATTGCTTTTCAATGTGCAGTTGCCGCTCGTCTGCACCACGATGGTGTATCCACTACCCCTGAGGGTACTGGCAGACTGTCAAGGAACGAATCACGGCTGCCTCCACCGAGACGATCGGTCTCAAATTCCAGAAACTTCTGAACTGGTTCGACAACAACAGCGTGGTTATCGCCGAATTCTTACGAGAGAAGAATGTGGTGTTTACACGGTGAGCGGATGCAGAGCTTTGTATATCTTCGAAAACAAAGAAATCTACGATTCGCTCAAAGCGATATAAGGCCCATCTATCTAGCCTACTAAAGCACTGGAATTTGTGGACACCGCTGTTCGGTGCACCCAATCAGAGGGAATCATAAAGGTCTAGCGCAAACACTTTGGTAGCCTGCAAACCGTCCCGCTGCCATAGATCGGGTGACCGTGAACAGTCTGCCGCAGAAGGCCACTAAACCTTCACTTGCTGTCGTTCCTGATTTACTAGAATGTCAGAGAACGTTTGGTCGACTTCGCAACGGTAAGGCTGCTGGTGAAGATGGACTGCTAGGCAAAATGCTGAGGAATGGTGGGCCGGTGATGGAACGTGCACTGCTCCAGCTGGTTCACTTCATCTGGAAGCAGGAAGGGATGCCACAAGATTTTAAGGATGCTGCGATCGTACCTTTGCTTAAAGGTAATGATCACAAGCAATGCCCGGATACCTATGGGGACATTAATCTGCTGAGCTGTGCAGATAAGTTGCTTGCTAGGATCCTTCTGAACCGGCTGAATACAGGTGTCTTGGAGGTCAATGTTCCTGGGGATCAATGCGGATTCCGGGCGAATCGGAGTACGATCGACCTGGTGTTCGCTGCTCAACAGCTAGGGGAGAAGTGCCGGGAACGGCACCAGCCAATGTATGCCCTCTTCATGGGCTCCACCAAAGCGTTCGATTCGGTGAGCCACGGGACGTTATGGACGGCGTCTGGTAAGTTTGGGTGTCCAGGTAATTTCTTCAGTTGGTAAGATGGTTGCATGTGGCATGAGGGTGAAGGTGAAATCGTGTGGTTTTACCTCTAATAATAGTAAAATTGCCACTGGCGTGAAGCAGGGTTGATTCCAACACTAGTCGTGTGTAGTTTATATTTCACTGCCGTACAAACTGTTACCTTCTAGGTCTCGGTGGATGACGGCGGTGAGGTTGAGAACTGAATGGATGAGCAGCAGCTGAATATCCGACGATTCAGCGCCCCAACCCGGTTATATGCCTCAACGATGAGTACGTTCTTACTCGTAAATGACAGCGGGCTGTTCGCATACTGCGACTGCCTCAGCTTTCGAGACTGCGGCATTAAAGTTTGGGACCGGGTGTCAACACAAGTAAGACGTTCCATTCCTTCCAGCCTCCTCCAGGAGGAGGTGTTGTCCTTACACATTCACCACAACTTCGCGTCAGTGGAACCGTTATCAACAGCAACCCGGATGACTGCTACTTGGGTAGTAATTCGTCCGTCAATTTGTTCGTGGACCGCGAGTTACGAGCTCGTGTGGCTAAGGCTAGTACTGCTTTTGGACGTCTTGAAGGACGTGTTCGGAGGAACCACAGCCAGAAAGCAAGCGCTGAGTTCTTTGTCTACGGCTCAATGGTGTTATATATGCTGCTTTACGGTAATGAAACTAGGACACTGTATTGGCGGAACTTGCGCTATCTGAGCAGCTTTCATCCGCAATGTCTAAGATGTACCTTGGGTATTTGGTGGTCGGACATGGTTCCGAACACTGAGGTACTGCGGTGAGAGGGCATGAACAGGACGGAAGCCATGCGGATGTTGAATCACCTACGTTGGCTAGGTCACCTCCGTCGGATGGGCGAAGGCCGCAAAAGCTGAGATATCAGGATGCTGTGCAAGTAAGTCTTTCACGTTGTAACATTGATTCTAAGTGTTTGGAAGACTGTGTTGAGCCAGACTGCCTGGAGAAATACGATTCTGACGGGCAGTTATTGCGCGACCGAGTACGAAAGCGCGCGATACGCAAAGGAACCACCGATGCCATAGGTCGTGGTGACATGACTATATGGCGTTGCAATGTGTGTGGCCGCAAATGCGCTGGCCGCCTTGGCTTAGCAGGTCACCAACGTACACATAAAGCACCGCCGGCGAAGAGACAACGAGCATGTTAGGCTCAGGTAGGTTATATCAGCATATCCATTCTATTTTTATTTATTGTATCGACCAGGATTATAGTTGTTCGGCCACTGATTCACTCTTCCTTTCAGAAACTCGGGTGTCCACGGCCTTCCGCCCATTCTTTCCTTCAGCTTTTTTGGTATATTATATGATGAATGGTTTGTCTGTTTTCATCGTAGTCCAACTTTGAATTTTGTTTTTATGCCTATTCTTTCTAGAATGCCGTAACGTGCCTTCGTATACTGAAATGCTTCTTGTATTAAACTTCACATATTTTTCTTCACAGTTCAGATATTTTCACTGCAGTTTCGCTCTCTGTTTACATTCCGATAGGTGAGGGTTTCCGTTACATGTTAGCTAACTACTTGACTAACCAGTTTCGGACGGCTGGACAAATCGCCTCACTCGCACATCTACTTGTCTTATTCCTTCTGGTTTACACCGCATACGTGGTGTGTGGGTGGAGCCGCGAGTGGTCCAGCGCAAGCCACTTGTGGTGATGGTTTAAAGCGCATGCGTCCTTCGCCCTCGGTCGCTGTGACAGACTAATCCGCTTCGGATACCGTAAACCATGGGTAGCGAACACTGCTTACACCACATTCCAGAAACTGCGCGGCATGTGGCGCACAAGACAAGTCGGTGAGGCGACCAAAGGAAATCGGCGGACGCTTAGCCAAAGAAGAAAATTTTGAAGTGCGTTTGTCGAATTTTGAACGGCCATTTAAACAAGTAAACACTCGACGGAGCTTAATGGAACCAGGTGAGTGAATGAAATGACTATGAAGTAAAATGCGATAATAATAGCGGCAAATAGTATGAAAACGTGATCAGCGTAAACTTTAGCACAAAATGTACTGAGTAAGTTCATCTGACTGAATCCCTCCTGACAGGTCTGGGGAATGAAATTGTCAACATTCGTGTTTTCGTCCAAACTTTATCGTACTATCACAGAATACTGCACTTTGATGAAGTATGTTCGAAATTCAACAGCCCGAAGTACGACGTAGTTGGCCCTGACCGATGCAGTGGCTCACATATTTTCAATTGTATGACCCTGAAGACAAGAATTGGCATGTGGTTTGAAAATCAGTTCTTTCTCAAATCTGGCTATCTTCTTAGTAATCTTGAGAGTTACTAGGTGGTCACCTTCAGCCCCCTTCGTTCAGGCTTTCTTAATCTCGTTCCTGACCAGTTATTTCTTATTCTCTCCAGCAACAATGTGAAATGTATTCAACAATTTTTTAGGAACCTCCGTGTTTTTCCACTATGTTCTAGCCGTAGGCCTGCACATTTACTTCTGAATATGATTTCACAGATGCACCGTGATGCGCTAACGGCACCCTCACTTTTGCGACATGTATAGAGTCGTAGTTCTCCTTGTCAACGCCCACAGTCGCTGCTTAGAGGCTTTGAGATTGCTTGCGTACAAATCGGTTTTAGCAGATGTGAGGTATCACGCCCTACGAATCGTCGCTTATAAGGCAAACGAACTATTCACATTCCACAAGACATGTTCCTTCTTCTGACGTGCACTTCAAGCTGGCACATGAGGAGCCCGTAAAGTGACGGATCAACTGGTAAGTGACCTTTAACTATACCACTTTGCTGGCTTCGCAATACGTATCGCATGGCTAGATTTGGTGGGAGATTTTGTAAGAACGGTCACTGAAGTCACAAATATGGCAAGAAGCGTTACCTTAGCCAGTTGTTTCTTGTCTGCCACTGTCAGTCTACCCGGAGATTTTGTACACGGGACACACCAATTTTGTAACCCACATGCTGCCTCGGTAATTCTGTTTTTGAATGAGCAATTTATCTGCAAGTTTTGTTGGGCCTCTGGTTGATGGTTTCCAGTTATTTCACCATTCAGGATCTTTCTAGTAGCTCCGTCCTTCAGAGGAATTCCGCTCAATAATGCCCCCAATTCGATGTCCTCTGCGACTGCATCAAAAGTTTTAACCCGCGACCAGTACTATTTGCACATATTGCTTTCATACCCACCGATAAATTATTTTGTAGATTCAAAATCAGGGGCATATGAACCATTTTATTCACTACGGTAAGGAACCTGACTGTGCGACCACTTACAAGGATATCCGTCAGCGCCACCCAAAAAATTATCTTTTTCGACTAGTGCTCACATGGAAGTAAGGGGTGTGATCGGCGGACCATAGCATCACCATACCCCTTCTACTGCTGACGAATAAGCCTGAATGTTCTACCACCGCAGTGTCCACCTAGATACTTGTGTCTGAAATAGAAGGTAGCAATGTCGTTTCTCTTTACACCAGTCCCAAGACAAACCCAACAGTCTCGAGTGCAAATGTTGAGAATGCAGGAGTAGCTCAAAAACCGTCTCCTGTGCTGCTTGCCCCCAAGCCTACTAAAAAACTCAGC
Source organism: Paragonimus heterotremus (assembly GCA_013368495.1). Lineage (NCBI taxonomy): Eukaryota > Metazoa > Platyhelminthes > Trematoda > Plagiorchiida > Troglotrematidae > Paragonimus > Paragonimus heterotremus. Next base: position 11,318 of record LUCH01005476.1, on the reverse strand, counting down.
ATAAAATTTTCCCCCATGAGAGTCCACAACCGGTAATGCCTGATGAGGTCATCGTTTGAGATTAAAAGAACACTTGTTCGGAACTCACGATTAGGCATTTCTGCCGATAATTTCACATCAAACACATTAAGTTTTCGGAGTTCCACTGACAACAGGCATTTTACAGAGTTTTCATGTGTGAAAACTTTTGATTGTCTTCAAGAAGTATAAAAGTTGAATGGGAAGGAGGGCTCGGAATTCTTGGTAAAACCTGCTGGTCGAGTGTACTTCAAGACCTCCAACGCACACCCATTCCTTGCTGTCGCGCTCGCAGCCACACCGTAAGGTCTTCAGAAGAAATAGAAGGAACATGATCAGAACCCACCGCTGTTCACGCCTCCCTCTCCAATTTTAGGTCATATCTGTCAGGCTGTTCTCACTTACGCCCCTTTCTTCTCGCAGAACCATACAGTGAATAAGATTTTAGATGTATGCATGCGAACCGTCCGATTTCACTTTGTGTCAGAAAGTTCGTTTACGACGTTAAACCTCATAACATGGCCTATTTGGGAACTGCCTGTCGGTAGCATCAATGGGAGGTAATTAGATGTCGCCGCATGTTCGCATTTCCAGGCTGACCCATCCCGAGGAATGACGGCTCTGCTAATGTTTCCAGTCAGAATCCCTAGATATCTCAAATCATTCAAAACCAATGGTCCTGTGGTAGCTGTGATGCCGTATGTCATCTGCTAGTTATAGGTGACCAAGGCACACCACCACTGTGGTGTAGGTAGCGTTATCACGCAAAATCTTCCATGATAAAACCACCCATAAGAGCCTGCAGAAACCCCTAGGATTTTAATGTTTTCCTCATCCATCTATGATAGGTGACTTCAGACACCCAAGATAAGCCCGCCCCCGACAACTCTCTCAGACAGTTTAAGCCAGTTCTTGTTGTCGAGCCACAACTCGGCAATGTACTGTACAATTTTCCCCTCCGAAGGTCTCAGTCGGCACTAGTGAGAATTGCCTAACAAAGAGTGGCCATTAGACAGCCACTTGAAAAACGTCACTGTTTCTTGGGCAGTAATTTAATCAAGCCGAATTTTTAGGACCTGGGAAAATATCCTGGTTTATTCCTTTCTATATACGATTGTGACCACCAGCACCATGCGTTTCAAAAAGAAATTTGTCACTCACAATATATTTGCACCGCGCGCAGTATGAGCAGTCCGTTCTCGCCCACCTCTTCCGCACGGAATAAGACTTCAACTTGATAACCGTTCCTTCCGATTCACGAAGTATGCACTTACCAGGAACTTGGAACGGATGCAAACAGAAAGATCGCAACCACATTGAATTCACGACTGAGTCGATTTCGAGGAAATTCCGCAGTTTGCCGGGACGGCACTTTGAGGCTGCAACCAGCTGAAAAGGGCCATTTAGGGACGGCAAGGGATATTTCGCATTTTTTATGGAATATTAAAGTGTAAGTTGCAGGAGATGTGGATTTTATTGGATACATTGGTGATGCCGCAGTGAAAAAAATTCGATATGCCCAAAAATTGTTCATATTTGCACTTTTGTTAAGAAAAATCTTGTACCTATTTTCAATTAAAACAACATGTTGGATCTCCTAATCAGTTTTACCTTCTGAAAATGCTTCCGTCGGAATCTTCATGGTGGGACACTTTATTAACCTTCAAAAACGTTCAGTTTCGCGTGGGTTGAGAGATATATTCCAATTTGTAGTTTTCGACTGCATTGCGTTCACATTGCATTGCGCACGAAATATCAGTAATTTCTAATGAAAGCTATGCCACCACGTTTGTTGATTATTTATACATCTGGATGTTATGTTTAGCCTGTTTCCCTGAAAGTATTCCCAGTAGAGAACGGTCGACGAAATGTCACTCCTGGTAGTGATTCCACCTGACGTCATCACGTAGTTGTTCCTATCCACGGTAAGCCATGAACATGAGTAACACGTCCCACTCCATCATTATTAACGTGCATACTGTTTTGTTTATTGCCTATGGACTACGTTTGAATGCAGTTTGTTACGTGCACGCGAGTCAATTCTCACTTATCGGGTGGATAATGACCAAGTTTGATGTTCCTTATTTCCCCCACGAATATACCGACTATCACTTACACCATTGAGACTACGACCCTTCATTACCATTATAATGGAAACTTATGACTTCAGTGACTCTTGGTCTGTCTTCGCCGGCTGCGGACTTCACTGATGGCTATCAGTGTGTTCCCTAATTTTATACCAGAATTAAATATCATTACAATACACCGTGAACGGCCGAATGCAAGTTTATCCTGATTCCTCCCGCGTATCTCCTATCAATGTTTTTCATAGCTTGAGTGAACTGGGCGGAGCAGCTACTTACTTGGATTACGTCGGTCTCAGTAACTACAAAGTTTGTTTAATGACTGATTTTCAGTGCTAGTAGTGAGCAATTTCATTCAAAGCTGTATAAGCTTTCCATTCGTCGGTTATTATTAAGGTATTTGCCTGAAAGCGAAAGACTTCAGTGATGTTACCGGCTGACCCGGATAAATCTTCGGATGGCGGACAACAAGGTGGCTGTACCTCTTTTGTCCCTGGGGGAAACCACTCACAAACCGGAAACACACCCCAGCGCACGCATCGATTGAATTAGTAGACACACTCCTGAAACCCTTGACGAAGAAGGTCTCTCCGAAACCTACTGGTTACTGATTCGTACAGTGATAACTATTGCATGGTCGTCCATCTGCTACCGTCAAAATTACAACCTAGTCTACCCCAATAGGGGTTTGGACAACTACTCTGTTACGGATGTTTTTGTGCTGGATGTTGAATATCCTCACTTCGTGTTTAATTCGCGTAGTGTGATGGGTTCAGGCAAGGTTCCTCCTGAGGTTTACAACGAAGCAGCTGGCAGCTTACATGCTGTCTAAGCAGACACTCCAAATTCGTGTTCTCCCTTGTACACGGGCAGAAGTCGCGGCGGTGCCCATCCTCATTCAGGTGTTTCGCACTCCTCAGCTAGCCGTCCGTCGGTCAGCCACACTGGCTAGAGGATGGAGAAAGCTACCGAAGCAATTACTTAAGCGCAAGTCGCTCAAGCAATTATCAACCAGTGATTTTCTCTATTTAGCCGGCCCCCTTTTCAGGCGGTCATGAAATGCTGGCATTCATGTCGTCATTCATAAGTTAGAGGAGACTTGAAAAATGGTGTAAGGTCAGGAGCTACCTTCTTCGACTTGGTTAAAGCTTCTAATCTTGTCCAAAATGTCACCTCAGGTTAAACTGTAAACTGGCGATATCCTAGGGAAAACGTTTCACCGGAATGTCCCTTCTTGACAATGAGACTTTCAGAGCTATGCTGGATCAGGCTCCTGACGCCCCACTTTCATTACCTGGGATATTCCGCATGATTCATCGATTGGTCCTCCGTAATTTCTTACCCACATTAGCGACCCTTGAAACAATATTTCCCGTAACGCTGCAGCCCAGGTTGACAATTCTATAATCTGGAATGTTACCGATCCCCGTGCAATGTAAGATAACCTTGGCGCGATGAGACGCCGGAAGGACGACCACAGTCCCTCCCTAAACAAAAGTAAGCGCATGCACATTCCACATAACGGGGACACTGGCGGCGGCTTTGTTATCCATAGTACGCTCCAAATTGTAGGCATTTCAAGAAGCAACATGAAGAGAGATCCGATATCCGGATGTCATCTAAATCTTTTCCCAACTAACATTTGGGAGTGATCCTGAAAGAGTTTGCTATTCCCCGATACTTGTGATCAGTAGTTGTGTTGTTCATAGCTCAGGTTGATGGTTCCAGCATTGGTATGATCGCCGAGCTAGGCATTCAGGCCAAATCTACGAATAAATGAAAGAAACTCCAATGGGTTCACCCATGCCCGCACTCATCGTATAATCGGTCATACAGGCGGTAGATAATGTCGCGTTATCAGTAGTCAATCCAAAACTCTGAATAAGCTGTGTTAACGATACATTCGTAATCCTTCAACGCCCAACGATTGAAAATACACAGTCCGCTCAACACTTTCAACGGTATGAAGTTTACGATGGAGACTGAAACCGACAACCAGCTAGCGTTCTTGAATGTACTTACAAGCCCCAAATCTGGTGGACACTACAGACCTCAGCTTGCCGGAAAGAAACACGCAGACCAACTCTTTAGTTTTCACAGCAACCACCTAGTCTGCCATAGAGGGAGCTGTACGCAAATGTTGTTCAAACGATTTCAAAGACACTGCAGTGCCGCAGAGGTACGAAGAAAAGAAGAAGACTACTTGTACCGAGTATTTCTTTGCGACGGTTACCCACGAAATTTCATCAAACGGAATATACTGCAAAGAAAAGGGGATTGGAACCCTGCCGAATCATCAACAGAACGGATTGTGCTAACTTACATGAAACTGTATTAGAAATTACCGCCAAAATTTCATCATGCAGTAAACATAATGCATTATGCATTATGGCATTAAGCTAACACACAAATCATCGGCAACATTACGAGGAATACCATCAAAACCAAAGGAAAAACTCGTATCCGACGAAAGAAGAAATACCATATACAAAGTCCAGCGCAATGACTGCAGACAACACTACGTCGGCCAAACCAGAAGGAAATAGTCACCAAGAATAAACGGACAAGAATTAGTCATCAGGAAACACGATCAACTTTGTAATCTCCGTCAACTAGGACAAAACCGGACACAACTTCAACCTGGATGCGGCAGAAGTCCCTACGCAGGCAAAATCTAGACATAGAAGAGAATTCCTTGGAGCTTGATATTAATCATTCGGGTCGATAAACAAACGCATTGAGCTGGACAACATATATAAACCAATGCAAACCAGGGTTCGAAAAGACCTAGACACCACCAGGCCCGAAGTTCGGTAAAGCCAATTGGAACAACTTGAATAGATCAGACCAAAGTCGAATCGAAACAGTGAATACCCAATGGGCTGGAATTCTAAAACAAAGAAGTGGCAATCACTCAATTTACAGGGATCAATCAATCAGATTCGGGGTAAAAGTTCGACATCAACAGGGAGCAGCTAATATAATTCCTGGTGGAAGATTCAAGGGGTACAAGAAATAAGCAAACGGACATTGGGTCAGTGATCAAATACAAGAGAATCGACCATTGGTAGGTCAGGTCAAACGTTGTGAGCAACAGAAAACGACAAATCAGCATCCAGGTCAGAAGGCCAACGTACTCTGCCATATAAAACCACGCATCTCTCGAAATTCATCAAACTCCATGCCCAAAATATCTACGCAAAAATACCTGCGCACAAACGCTGTCAATTCGCTTGGTGACTTAACGTTTGTAACCCAGTTGCCAATCTCAGTTGACATACCAATACCATAGTTTGCTATTCTTGAGGTGATTATCCAAATTTATCTCAAGTAGACCTAAAGACGTTTGAAACACCTCACAGCCTTTGAAAAGAATTGTCGTATGAGTATACTAACCAAGTGATGTCTGCCGGTTCCAGGAAGAAATGTACTCAACTGGGTTTCTTTCAACTTGTCAAGTCCGCTGAACTATTTATCGGTAACCCAGTGTCAGTTCTCACTAGGGACGCTGGCGGATTCCAGAGTGAGGTCGAACGGTTGGATCATTTGGTTGGCTACGGAGTTTATTGTCCTGGCCCCTTCGACTGTTATCAACCACTGTGATAAGGGACTGGTGCACCAGTCTTGTGCTGAAGAAAAAATGTGTGAGGAATAAGTCTTCGCAGAGTCTCCGAAATTCAGGTGGATAAAGTTCAGGAATTTCAAGGCGAGACTTGTAAGGAAAATGCAGCAAACCCGTGACCATTTTGGCGGTTCATCGTTGGACATGCTTCATGGTGAGTATGTCCTCCTTCAAGCCGGTGTATGCGACTTGGTTTGCATACTCAAGTAATGGTCTTATATAGACCCCGTAGAGCGATTGAAAAGCATGTCTGTATATTCGGGGACAGGTTCTTTTCAACATCTCAAGGGTTTCTAATCTGTTTTTGGCGGCCATCTGGTGGTGGTAGGAAAAGGATAAACTAGTCGATAGCCAAACCCCTGGGTCCTTTTTGATGTCAACTTTCGTAACATTCGTTACACTTTGTGCACCATATATCACGAATGGGTTCCCCGAGTATCCTTCAAACGACATATGTGCACATTTACCGTCTTTTAGAGGCAGACCCCAGTCTTCTGACCAGCCCTTAACACGATGGAGGTCAATCTGCAATGCATTGGGATTAAAAGCATTCCAAATGTCTAAATCATCAGCAAAAAGGAGGGTATTACTAGAAATAGGGTCGGGAAGGTCAATGATGTATATTAGAAGCAACAACCGACCGAGCAAGGATCCTTGAGGAAATCCAGCGGAAATCGGAGAACGGAAAGATAGGTCCGATCCCGTTTTTACACTAACAGTTCTATTATCAAGAAACGATACAATCCAGCGAGGAAAATCTCCTTGGGTCATATAGGCTTCTAGCTTATGTACAAGCGGACCGTGTGGGACACGATCAGATGCTTCAGCAAAGTCGAAAAGGATGACATCCAATATATGGTCATCGTCTTTGGCGTCTGTCAGGCCATCCGTGAAGACGAGCATATTGGTTATGCGTGACCGGTCGGGAAGAAAGCCATACTGAGTAGAAGAGAAAATATTATTCGAGAAGTGCTTAAAGACGGCGCGTTTTAACAGGCATTCCATTACCTTGTATGGGATCCTTGTGAGACATATCAGCCGATAACTTGCAGGGGAATGACGATCTCCAGCCTTAAGTATATGTGTGACAGTGGCTTCTTTCCACGCCTTTGGAAGAGTGCTGGCCCCAAGTGTCTGGTTGAACAGACTATGGGGGGACTGGCCAAACCAAGGGCCATTTCTTCCAGAATCCGCAGACGGATCTTGCTTGGTCCCATTGTAATAAATGGGTTAATTTTAGGCAAGAGATTCTGAACTTCGAGCACAGAGAATTCGGCTGTTAGGAGTGGGCGTTGGAAATTTATCCTCGGGAGAGTCGGATGCCCCGTTTCCGGAACCACACCGTAGAATGCTGACTGGTATTCTCTGAAAACCTCGGCAACCATCTGGGGTTTGAGGGAGGTTTCCCCGTCAAGAAGCCACAGAGCAAGTGCCGAAGGCTTTGTTTTTCTCCGGCAATGCATGTACTTGAAGAGAAAATTTTTATTCATCCGAGCTACCGGCGGGATTCTTGTCTGTGCCTGTTTGGTATGTTGGCGGACTTCTCGCCTGCATCTGTTTCGCACAGAGCGATAGGCCTCTGGATCCTCCGGCTTGCCCGTTAGTTTCTGCTTAGAGAATAGACAAGAACGTAAATCAAGAAGACGACGTATGTTCCGGGGAAGCGGTGAACAAGATGAGGACTTCCGCAATTTACGGGAAACAAATGCTTAATCAGCTTCATGAATGGCATCATTAAACGAAAGATAGTTAGTGTTCACTGAATTAGACACAAGTTTGAATGCACTTAAGAATGTCTTTTGTGCTTCAACGTTAGCTTTTTGGAAGTCTGAATGAAGTCTTTGCTATGGCATTTTGTATCCAGTAACAGATAAAGTCGAAAGCAAGTAACATGGGGTCACTGTGTCTCAGTGGTGGGTAAATAACCATTCTGCCTACCAGACCAGCTTCACTTGTAATAACAAGATCAAGCAAAGAGGATGTCTCCCCTGGACGATAACATGTAGGTAGCTCAACATGTTGCGTCCAGGCTTTTTCACGGGTAAACCTTGCTAGGGATTTTGAAAATCCTTAGCAAGGATCCTCATGAGAAGCAGCTACACAGTTGAGTTGGGTGCGTCGATATCACCTATGATGAGAGGATGGGAGAAACATTGTGTAGACGAGATATGGTCTAGGGCGGCAAGAATGACTTCGTCGTCAGACGCGCAGCACGACGGCAATCGGCAAATAACACCGACAAAGAGCCTGTCACGAATAAGAAGTTGGAGCTCAAACCACAATCAGTTACACTTCTCTTAGGAGGCAAATTCCGCTATGATAGTTGGTACTGGCAAATTCTGGCTTAGAAAGACTACACATGCGACCGCGAGAGGAGTCCATTTGATAGAGCGAGTATCCAGGAGCATGCAGTTCGTTATCACTCATATCTGCGGAAAGCCAGGTTTCTATTAAAGCAAGAATATTTAGATGTATCATGAACCAAACGTCTGATTTCTGATAGTTTGTTTAAAAGACTCAGACAGTTAATGTACACGCGTCTGAGGGTTACTTCCTTATTTGACTGGGTGCAAAAAGAGACTAAAGAACGCGAGTCGGAGCTTGATGAAACAGAAGGATTGATCCCCACAGAAATCGTGAAGGTGCAGCGTTATTTCGTCAGTGATATGCGTGGGAAGCGTAAATGAGGTGCATTATTAGAATGTATATGTGAACTTGTAAGATGCATTTACAGTTCTGTCTTCCTGAATATGGGACGAGCTTATGAGTTCGTGAAATTTGATTGTCAAATTAAAATCGATCATGACAGAAGAGCCATTCATAAGGGTCACGTTTTAATGTATACCAGCTTTAATATGGTTGCATGCTGTATAAATTTTTGGCGAAGAAGAGAGGGACTGCCTTGCCCGTCGTACCCTTGAAGCCTATGTAAAATATCAGCTTGCCATTTTAAATCTGACTCTCCGTTACATTTGTCAACCAACTTTGTGGACACATCAGATGACAGCGTTCTTCTGAATTAAAGGTTCCAATGACAGTCCTGTGAAAGGAAGCAACGCAACTAAGCGGCAGGCAATGGCCCAGTAAGCCAGACACACGATTTACATAAAAGAAGACAAAAACGGCGCCAACAACACAGCGGCACTCTGGTGGAAATTATCCGTGGGTAGTAAAATCTGCCACCAAACGGCGATAAAATGAAACATCCGTGAATATGTGGCGATATTCCGATGGTATCGGTAAAGGATTCGAAGATCTTTCGTTTCCGTAACGTGAACGGTGTGTAAATTTCGTGAGGCGTGCGTTGGCGCAAATTCCGCGTGTCCATTATGGAGAGTATACAGAAAATGAGGATGTCAACAACTTTAGAAACAGCCAACCAGAAAAGATCAATCAAGACTGCAGTGAGCACGGTCCTCAAGAAGCAGGTCTTCCGAACTAGACTTTCAAAGACGATCATATCACAACGGTCTGCTCTAACTTGTACCTACGACCCTGCTGAATTGCGGTCGCTAATCGCAACCAGGAGTGTCGCTTAGCCCATTCCTACTCCTGACCTACCAAAATGTCCTGTCCCACATGTAATCCATCAGTTCACTTGCAGCTGCGGTTGCGTCTATTTCGGCAGAACAGACCGGTGCATACGATAAAGAATGACCGAACACATGCCCGAGTGATTGCTACGCGTCATGAAACAACAGCTACGCCAACAGAATGATTGGGATGAAATCTGACCTCATCCACTGCAAAGCACATCGTGCAAGCGGCTCATGCTGTTGACCTTGCCAACTGGTTCCAAGTATTGTTGCGCAGTCGGAACCCGAAATGGCTTGCCTCCTCTGAGGCAATGTTAATCAGTACTCGTCGTCCGGTCCTGTGTGTGCATAAAATATTGACCCACGCAGTTTGTCCGCCCTGGAACTGATAACAGTCCTTGTCTCATGTAAATCCGACTGTTGGTTGTTTCTATTGCTGTTGTCATCCGCATGTCCTATATAGCCTAATGTTTTACGTTCGTGACCAAAGAGAGCAAACGAAATGTTACCATCTCGAACGTATGTCATCGTCCGATATTGGCAAACTGGTTAAAAAGAGCTGCTTTATATTTTAGAGGAAGTTTACTTCATTCTACGTACCATTTTGTGTAGTTGACTATTCATAGGGCTTCAGTGATATGCGCGAGTATCAGGAATTTTTGAAATTCAAAGAGTTTAAAAGCTGCTTAGGCAAATACATGAAAGACAACAGGTTTTGTACGTGTTTGGTTCAAGCAAAGGACAAAGTATTGGGCTCTTGACGTATGATAGCCTGAGAGTGAGTATTACTGGGGTCGCGTGGTAGGTACGGTTGTATCGAATGCAAGCGACGTAAAAGCGAAGGCCATGAGTTATGACGTGCTCAGTGAGTTGGGTTCACATACCCCCTCTTGCACACTTGTCCTGGTGCATGCTGCCAATCAAGCCCCAACATCGTTAGTAGAATAACCATGTTGGTTGTTAGCTCTTTTACGTCAAAGCACAACCACGACATAAGTGCTTCCCCATACTGGGCGCATCCAACAAATAGTTGGTTCACCGAAAGTGGAGCAGGTGACTCCAGGCATCTCTTTCAGTAAAACGCCGCAACTGCGGATTTGAAGCAGTATGCTACGGATGTTTGTGGCAAGTGTATAACGATTATAAGTACTTGCAACATCCGTCGTCGGTTGGAACCTCCGACAACAGGTAAGTGGGTTTGTGTGAATTGATGCTGCAGAAATTCTTCACCATATAGAGAACATCGGCGTACCACGTGTTTTCAAAGATGATTATAATAGATACACGCAAGTATGTTCCACACGAAGGCACCTAATGCAGCTATTCAGACGTTTCCCTGATGTGACCGACGTCGATGCCACGTATGGAACCAACCGTCTCGAATAGGTCCTCTATCAGTTCGCGTTTCCGGTTGTAATTCAAAGCTATATCAGTTTTTCATCGCAGGCGGAATGGTTCATAAACGACCCGTGATGTATAGTAGCGTTCGAAACGAAAAGTACACGTGGTTGCAGTATTCCGCGGGGTGGTGTGTAGCCGCATGTCAGAACGTTTGTGGTGGGCAAAATGGCGGCCCAAATGTGAACAGCACGAGCGGCGTTCGTGTGCGACGTAACGCTATGTTTTCCCTATGTTCGAGGATCAGTCGGAAGGCACGTCACCTGGTGTGGTTAGTCCTATATTCACAGTTCAAGTAAGTTCATTTAGAAGCCAATATCTGTTTCATGCCACGGCTACTTGTGATAAATTAGATGAGTGAGTGAGCATTTTGTCCATTTGTGGTTAAGGTTCAACCCATGTGTTGGAATAATCGGACAAACATACCTGTTGTTTGTTTTCAACCTCATATGTAACCGGCTTTATATAAAGCCTAGGTGGGCCATCTACGTACATTCAAACGTTGTTCACTTCGTGAACAGAACGAACAACCGTCTGGGTAATGCAGATGGGCTACTTTTGAAGCACACCCATCTACGGCGTCATTCAGCCACGGCCATCAGTAAAATTTGATTCCAAAGCGAGTAGCTAATGTTGATTTTGTTGAGGTTTGTTGCATTA
>LUCH01005475.1:26899-43574 GCA_013368495.1 Paragonimus heterotremus | reverse complement strand
GTGGTTAGGTCGCTTATTAAGGACACCAGCTAGTCGTCTACCACACCCAGCACTCTTTGCCGACGCCGTGGCTGACTGGCGGAAGGTGCGAGGTGAACAGACGATGACCTGGCGTAGACAAATGAAATCGTTTACGAAGGGATTGGCCACTGTAAATCGGGTTCGTCTCCCAGGCTGGGGCCTCCCACGACTCACAGAGTCGGTGGCTGGAGACGTTAAGTGAGATAGCGGCTAGTCGGGCTCAGTGGCGTGAATGTTGTCGTTGTTTGTCCGAGTTGTCTGTGAAGGGAGTGCATTTAACGATACGGGACAGTAAAAGCCGTAAAGAAGCTGCCGTGCTGATGACGTCTAACTTTCACTTACAGCTCGGTTGTTTGTTTGCAAGATGTCGGCATCTTGATGTTGAGCGTTTGAACATAGATGTAGTCATTCTCGGTAGTTATGCCCCGTCCCCCGTCTTCTCTCTCTCTCTCTCTCTCTCTTCCTACGCGGGGTTTGCTACTGCTACTTTGTGGTTGTGTGGCAGTTAAGCATCAGAGTGAACCGCCGACGTATTGTGCCATATGATGAGGATTTGTATTTTGTCATTAACTACGTTGCCCCTCATGATTGATCACTTGTTTACGGTCAAACAAAGTCACTTGTTATTGAGTTTTACTACTACTGGGCTCACCGATCACTTTGCGTTGACCACGCACGTGCTCAACTGTGTTTGCCTGTTCTCTATCGTTGTGGTTGAATTTAGAAATTGTTAACCAGGTGCACATGACCATGCAGTGAAATTCGCGCGGCCATTGTAAGACACAACAGCAGCTATACATTGGTGGTTGCGAAAGATAACTAACCACCCAGCAATCACGAGAACGATAAAACTTAAAAAGCACGAATCAATATGGTTTTGTGTGGTAACCAAGCTCGTAGTTTTTGGGTTCCTTTTGGAGACCAAGGATGTGTATCTAAGCGTACGATTGGCGGCATCCGGTTCCAGAGTAACCTGTCACAGTGGTCGAAGTCAACGGACGCCAACCTATAAATCTACCCATGAATAGCTTGCGATGAACCACTTGTGGGTGAACTCAGACACCCCATATCCAGTGTAAAATTGAAGGAATAAAACCAGGCGTGAGAGTGGAGGTCTTTGTAATCTAACTGGCCAACGCCAGTTGGTCAGACAGTAGACTGATAAGATGGTGAGATCCTTGTCATGAAGAAGCAAAAAATAGACCTAACTGATAAGATCTCAGACGGGAAGATGTTGGAGAAGTAGGGCGAAAAATGGTTCAATGTAAGCCTGTGTATTGGTGGACAGGATTGGGAAGAACAAATTAAATGTGCTGAGAACCAAACAAAACATTCAACATATAACACACCAGCAAGGCTGAAAAAGCAAAAGGTGGCAAGTCACCAAAATCCATGTTTCTTGAAAGGAGAACAGATGGATTATCAGCCGACTTAGTTGGCTATGATAGAAACTTAGTTGCACCTAATTCATCAGTTATATGTTGGTTGACTGTGTGCTATGGTGAGTACGTTGATCATCTACGAGGCTAAGACGATCAGCACAGCCGCTGTAGCAATCATCGCAACGTCAAGTAGCCACGGCGTACGGCGCCAGCCTGAAGACACACACATGTAAAACACTAATCAAAACAACTAGGGTTAATCGAGCTCCGGAAGCATAACACGAAAATGATGTAGAAATACACTAACGCTTTTCGGCACCACATCCGTGAAAAGCCCGTTGAGGATGGCATCCATGTTGGCCAGTTTCATTGCAGCTCTGAAAATTAAAAGAATTTCGTTTGACGAGAACATCTAGAATAAATATGATCTGCTGCTAAAGATTTTAAAACTGCCTATTTTTAACGCACATCCTAGCCCAACAATACTTGCTGTAAACGACACAACGCATCAAACTTCTGATGCTTCTGGAAATTTGACAACGAAGAGAAAGCAGACCATGAAAACTGATGGAGTGGAGGCCACACATGGAATTTTTCATAGAGTATTCAGCGTACGGCCTAAAATTCCCTCAACTTAAGGTACTGAAATGTATCATAACCACCAATATCTACAGAGATACATCAACGGGCGACACAGATACGGGGATATCATACACTCATGAGAAAAACAGACGAGCAGACATAAAAGCAACCTATTTAACATTAGCATGTGAATTACTTAAAAATGCATGACCCAGTAACAAATGGGAGTAAGACCACAAGTTACTTTATTTCAAATAATCCCCGCTACACTTAAGCGTATGACTTGATTTAAAACCCATGAAGAAGATGCGAACACTAACATTTATTGAGAACGAGTCAAAACTAGACGAGACAAGGTCTGGGTGTATGATAGGCAATTATTACACAAGGCATTAAAGACTGAGAGCGACTGTCGTAACTGGTTGTACGGCGTACGAGAGCGTAAACGGAACGACGGATAACGGCAATGAACGACGGTGTATACGCGGTCGGTTAGTCCTTTCCCAGCAAACCCATCCACTCGAGGCTACCGCATGAACACGGGGAAACCACAAAAGGCTAGAAGCCCAGTTCGTGAACTGCAGCTCGAACTGTTAGTAATTCAGAGAGCTAAGTATTTCGTTAGAAAAGAAAAAGGACATATCGGAAGATGTTAACATTTCGATTTCCTCATATATGTTTTAAACGTAAAACCAACAAATTTTTACACAGAATGTACACAAGTGGACGGACCAACCAAACAGTTTAAATTGCTCATGCATTAAGGATCAAATCAACTCTTCCGCATGCATCGGCGTCTTCTTTGAACAAGAAATGAGCCATTATTGTATTGATCATGCAATTTTAATTAGTAAACTTTTCGACTGGTATGATTATGTCCAAGTTAAATGCATATGGGTCACAAAGTGGCCCTTTGGTCATTGTGTAAATGAGCACAATACAATTAACTAAATTTCGGTTCAGAAAAAAGTTCACTGGAAAGTCCTGAACACACAACCGCCTATCATCCTCAAATTCATTTGTGCAGTAACCAATACAAAAGTGAAACACGAACAGAACGAGGACACGAAAGGGTAGAACGGAGAACGAATAGGATGACGACACAATGGAGTACCACCAAGCATTAGTCAATCTGAAGTCCAATACAACAGATGGTAAGTAATTTACTCGTACATATACCTGGACATGTCAACAGACAAAGACAAGGTGAAACCGTATTGGCATTTCAAGAGAGGTACGAGAATTTGTAACTTACCGGTTCATAAAGATTCCCTTTTTAATATGTTCAAATGGGTTTGACCTTTCGTGGCTCTCGGATACCACCGACTTGGACATATTATCTAATTGATTCTTTGAAACAGGATAGAGCAGAAAACAGGATTTGAATTAGTCGATTGAAAACATATGAGGTTCACATATACGTTCAACACAACAGACGTTCCTCGAATATAGTTAAACAATTCAAGGATTAGTGCTCTTCGATTAACGTCAACCTATAAACATGAACTAATGGTCCCGGTTGCACCGAGGTGTATCGTTTGCCATATTGCGGAAGATGAAATCATTTAAACAGAATATAATGAGAATCAATCATAAATATGGTGCAGGGTAGTTGTAACGATTAAATGACTGATACGTTTATGGCATTCGTATGTACTTGAATAGAAATTAATTTTTTCCACTAGTTTGACAACATGACGTTCTAATTAAAACCAGGCGAAATAACCAGAAACCTCGCAGTGACTTGAAGCATTTCCCGCCTACATGCTTTTCCGGGACCAGGTTACCTAGCACACGAATTCGGGGCAAACTGAGTGACGTCAAAACGCATACACGTTCAAAACAATAAACCGCAAGAAACTAGAGGCATTGACAAACCAAGTACTGTATCGAGTTGATACAGTAAAAGTGATTGCAAACACCGGAGACTCGTAAACGGCCAGTTGACAGTCAGTGAAAGGTTGAAACGAGTCAACGAACAGCACTGCAACGCAGTAGAACACTGACGCTTGTGTGTGAAGCTTCTAATCTAGAGTACAGAGGTTGACAGTCAACCTCGGACAGAATTCGAAGGCAATGCAAAAATGATTCATTATCGTGAATAATAATGGTAAAAGCGCGAGTATCTGAGTTTAGAAAGTAAAAGGGAAAATTCATGTTCATGGAAGACTTCCGGAAACTACCTTGTACTTTATCAGCTCGTTAAGTAGATGGGCAGAGCAAAATTGGGTCTCCTTCTGAATTTCACGAACCGGCAATCCCAAAGCCTGAGGATCGTCGGGCGCCAAAATGACCGAGCTCAAGGAATCGGGCACATCAGGTGGATCGCCAAAAGAGTCACACGCTTCGTACCGTCTCCACTGCCACACGCGATCGGAGTCGGCAGTTTCTCGGTTTGTTCCCTCCGTCCACACTAGATTCGGGTCGGACGACTGAACCAAGACAGCACCAGTTGCAGCGCTTCCAGTATCGGACTTCTGAGCAAGGCCCAAACCATGACGACCCTTCTGTTTGCTGACAGCCACAGGCTCAACCACACCTTGGGCGTTCGCGCCCAGACCCTGGCCGGGCTCGTAGCCCATGCTTCGCTACGAAATAAGATTACACACACGTCCTTGCGGATAAAACGAACAATATACAGCAATATTTTTCTATTATTAATGAGTAGTTTGGCAGACTAATGATTTTAAATGAGACCCAACTGTGAAAAGTCAGGGTTTCGGCTGGATTCGAACCAGCGACAGAAAGACCATGCCTCTACGCGGCAAGTGCTCTACCAGCTGAGCTATATATATGAGACAGTGGGACGGGTGGGTAACCGAGTCCAAATGTGAAATTTCCGAGCTCCTGGCATGGCTTCGTAGCTCAGCTGGTAGAACACTTGCCGCGTAGAGGCATGGTCTTTCTGTCGCTGGTTCGAATCCAGCCGAAACCCTGACTTTTCACAGTTGGGTCTCATCAAAAATATTTTTCTACCAAATTTGAGGTGAACTATTAGGATCAGTATGTAACACACATCAAATCATGTGTTGAACAGACTAGAAAACTTCTTAGTTCAACCAGGGAATGTATTGCATGTACGGAACGTCAGATGTACGTGAAGACGGAAGTCCGACGACCGGAACACGTGACACAACTCCGTTTGAGAAAAGACTCAATTGCGAAAAATTTGAACTCCGGCTGGATTTGAATCAGCGACAGGAACATCATGCCTCAACGCAGTAAGCGCTCTACCAGCTGAGCTACGAAGCCACGCCAGGAGCTCGAAAATTTCATACTTGGACCTAGTTACCCACCCAATCAACTGTGTCATATGGGATGCACCAAATTATCAATCAGCTAAATCATTTGGTGGATTCTATATGACACAGTTGGCTGGGTGGGTAACTAGGTCCAAATGGGAAATTTCTGAGCTTCCAGCGTGATTTCGTGGCTCAGATGTTGTAGAGTGTTTGCCGCTTTTTGGCATGTTGTTTCTGTCGCTGGTCCGAATCCAGCCAGAGTTCAATTTTTTCGCAATTGGATCTCTTCTAAATTGTCAAATCTGCCAACCCACTTATCAGTAACTCTATGTGAACTTAAAATGATCACACACATAGGGTTGGTATCAACTGAACAGTAAACACGGGGTGCTCATACAAGGTTGTACCTCAAGGTCCTGCTGACAATGAGTACCATATTCACCTCATAGATATTACGTATGAAGTCAAAAATTGGGTCCGGAAAATTATACTTGCGAAAGCGGTTGACTGAAAAGTGCACTTGAATGCGAAAGCTGCAATCAAATGAGTATTCAACTTGTGTTAATCCAATCTCCCATAACCCGTCAGTAACCAAAACAGTGGCCAGCGAGTACAACAACTGCTTAGACTTCAATGTGACTAAAAAGTCGTAGGGAGCCAACAGAAGAGTAAGTATGTGTTCTCTCGTTAAACGGTAAGTCATCTTAAGAAAATACTCACACATGAACGTGACGCAACATTTAGCTCTGATTATTCAGCTGTCTAAGGCTGCCAACATGGTTACCTAATGAGAACGTGGGGCAAAGATTTAAAGCTCGATCACAGATAGGATATGAATAGCGTATTACCAAAACGAGTAGGATAGAAGCCAGTCACAAAAAGAGTAATTAAACTAATGACACCTAACAATAAAGAGTTTCTTACGGAGATTTAGTGTACTTAGAAAGCCTGTCCTCTATATTTGTGAAACCAAAACAAAGTAGTAGCGTTCAGAGTGGACTTCGTAATTGACTTACCATCATTTTCCATGCGCGTTCACCGAGTGAGTCCCCCATCTTGGTAGAAGAAAGTGTGGACACAAATTAGCTGAAGTGGCTGAAAATCAACACTTGTAAATGATCTAAATCCTAGTGAATACCTCGAAAACAATGTGACATTTCAAACACATTCTGACAATCAGCTCAAATTATCTTCGTCGGGAGAGATCTAACCAATACCCTGTTGAGGAAGTACGATGTTGATCACAAAAAATCTCACGAAGGCCACGTTTGGTAGCTGGAACATATTATTAAAATTTGCCCAAAAAATCATACTCATTCACGGAACATTTGGTTATACAAACGCCAAAGGTAACGTTTAAACAGTATGACTTCATTTATGCTGTACTATGACTGAAGATATTCCTATTTAAAAAAAAACATGCAGTTTTCTGGAGATCCATGGGATTTCGTAGACAAGTCTTCTCTAAAGGTAGCTATACCTGGGAAACATGAAAGTAGGTCTGACAACATACCAAAGACAGCCGTTATGGGGGTGAGGAGATTAAAACCAGACTTTTCTATCGAATTTGCACCGTTGTATACAACAATCATTGTAGTAGGAAGCATAATTGTTGTAGGGATGGAACCACTTATACAAAAGTGATCAACTGGCCGAAGGTGAACTAGTGAATATGCAAACCAATATATAGAGAAAGGTAGAATTATTCACCTTCTGTAAAAGACAGCTACCTAATAATGGTTTTGTGCGTGACACAGTTGGAAGAAATATAGAGGTTCAAGCAGTCTTTGACCACAATTCGAAAATTGTACATCGCTCAAGGAATACAATATGAAGAAAATCAAACTGCTTACACATTGAAACCTTGAAATTATTTTCAGTTAAACTAAAGCTCTACCTACTGAACACAGTTTCTATGCTAGGACGACTATACCACTTCCATTCCAGATAAAGAAGCCCTAACACCGCAGTCGGGGCGTGAGAAAGGGCGATTATGAATGCTACACTACGTTCACGTTATTGTGAGCTGATGCCCGGAGCACAGAGCCACTTTGAAAACCAAGCGAACGCTAGGCCGTCAAGACGGAAGATAAGAACATGGTTTACCGGTTCATCAAAAAGTATTTCGTCGACTCAGAGTTTCACCACACCACTGCGAACATCAACCGAGATGAGGAAGGAACATACTTTAAGACTATGGAGAGTAGGAAATTAAACTAATTGGAACAGTTCATCCTCCTTCCCTTTTTCATCATCAGCATTTTCAGCCCTGAGACGTACCTGCGGGTACAACGGCTCGGGATGCCGTTGGCATGAACAATGCACCACGAGGATGGGGAGCAATAAATAAGTACGAATGTGTGGTGAGACAAAAGAACTGAAAACAAACGAAAACAATCGAGTTCCACGAAGTTTGTGGATAAAAGCAAACCACTGACTGCAACATAATGCCAAATTAGATTGCTTCCAACCAGCTCGGTGGATAGTCGCGAACTCTCTAGACAATTGGACGGCACTAACCAACCTTACTCACCAGAACCGCCAAAGTTTTCATAATCTACGATCATGCCATCGCCAGAACTCCCTGCAGTTTCTTCAAACCACCAGCAGTCACAGCGTACAATGCGCGGTGCGACAGACGTTGGTACACGGCGTACATGACCCAAACACTACCACGGTTATTGACCACGAACCTACACATTTTCAAAGCGTGCCGACGGACTGTCGTGTTGCTCACAGTCAGTCCATCTGATGCAGGCTAATTGGCAGAAATTGTCGAACACCGAAAGTACGGACGGATGAGTCTGTCTCTGATCTACAGAGCAAATGGAGCGGACAGATGAATTGTAAGCTCTATGTTTAATGGAAAAATAGACGCCTTTGCGACGTTACCAATGAAGGAGACTGGACAGTGCACAAATCGTCAACTATTCTCGTGGGCAATGTCAAAAATACTACAGGCTGATGAGATGACAGTACCCAGACTGTTGAAGTGATTGAAGGTCTCGGGCGGCCTAGCTGAAATAACACGGATAGGGTCAATGTCAACTCAATCCTGTAACAGTACTTTACACTTTGAACGTGCAAAATGTATACTATACAACCCAGCCATATCAGTCAGTCCGCTTAGCATGGTCTGCATGTTTTTTGAAGAAATGAGAAAAGCAGTCGTCCGTATACTCAATATCACTTAGCTTCCTACCATTCAAAAACTTTATTCTGAAATCCTCGGAACTTCAGAGTGCTCCCTCCAGAATACCATCCGTCACAAAAATAGAAAGGAAGGGAGATTTCGGATATCCTTGTCTAACGCCACTTGGCGTGGAGAACGTTTGAGATAGCAGTCCATAAATGCGTACTTCGCAAGCATAATGGATATATAACTTCAACAAAATGATATGCTTCACTGGAACCCCCTTGTAATGGAGACAGCGTCAGAGACACGTCCAGTAACCGAGTCAAAGACAGTATTCAAGTCTGAAAAATATCATGGCCGTTGGCTACGAGGAGCATCGAAGCCCCAGTGTCTGTCGCAAGGTGAAGATTTGGTCGACACACCTGCGACTAGGTCGGAAACCTGCCTGTTGTTCTGTTATATGGTTCACTCTATTTTCCGAAGCTGCCGCAGTATGACGCCCGTGAGCAGACAGGATGTAATAGAGATACGTTTGATACCTTTGTGGTTGTCAGATGACGTTCATACACCTTTGTTGAAAATTGGGATGACTGTTGGCAAGAACCGGTTATGGGGTGCTTCTTTAGTCATCCATATGGGATGGTTCAGACTGCAGTCCTTCACCACCATATCGAAAAATGCTGGAAAGAAACGGTGCGGACAAGGGGCTTCACCAAGTTTCAATAACTTAAACTCCAAAGCCAACTCGGTTTCCGACAGAGGATTGTCTGGAATGTCATAATTAGTCACAGAATCCTTATCATACACAGATAGATGGTTTGGGTCTGTTGAACCGTTTTCCAGGGTGCTCGATCCATCTATCAAGTTGCCAAAACAAGCTGTAAATTCGTGGGCCATTTTTTCACACGAAGCCTCACTAACGCCCTGCCGATAGCAAGTGTAACAGCATCTGGTTATTTCTTGGTAAAAATGCCTTTCATACCTCTTTGGCTTGCTTGGTGAGGTAAACCTTACGGTTCTTACACAGATTCCTCGTAAGTTTGTGTTTCAGTTCACAGCGGCCCATGTCATATTCGGAGTCAAGGGGAATCAGTGGTGTGTTCATAATTTCTGTTGAATCAAAAGAAAGTCACTTCCGTCGTATCTGCAGTGCTCCCTCGAAACAGACCTTTTCACATCAGACTCGTATTACTGTTGATATTTTTTTCCAGTGCTCGTTCGGGTCACTCCACCTTGTGACCCGGGCAGTGTAACCGTCAGTGCTCTTCGTCGCCAAATTTCCAACTGTAGACGATAAAATAAGACGGTCGCGAAAACCGACATGATATAAGGTACGGTGGCTACTCCAAAATGAGCGACAATCTTTAACGGAGTGGAGTCACTGAGAGCGAACGGCAACGTGACCAAGTTGCATTCCCCGTTCAGTTGCGCAGAATGGTTTTCACGCGACAAATTGTCGTTGTTTGTGTTGAAATGCGCGGCTCAATAGATATAATCCGTGAGATGCACATGATTGTATTAGGCAATCGCCATTGTCACTGCGTCATGTCCGGACACTAACCACACCAACTAGCCGCTTTTCCTCTGGAGTAAAATGACCAAGTTGAGTGGTCATATAACCAACAAGTAATATAATGTCTGTGTTTATTTTATATCAGAAGATCAAGAAAGGTGTTGTTAAAGGCGTTCTTTCTGACAGCATCTGAACTAGTGTCTTTTGGAGATACAGCAAATAAATATTGTTTTGATTCGTATCGACAGACCTTGACTGAAGTGCTAAGTCTGACAGCAAACAGACCACCATTCAATGAAATCCGATCTGCTCTGCTTTAAAGCACAGTGCAATCTTCACTGAAACCTGAACACCAGATTCGGTATCATCATCATCAGAAAGAACCGCTGATCCACAGCATTAACTAAGGTCGAAATCAAACGAAGGACAACTTTAAGATCGTAAAGCGCGTTCCGGAGACATAGTGCACATTCAATTCTAGACTGGAGAGGGTGCTCCCCGGAACATCTTACTGACTCAGTTATCAAACAGTGCGGATATTGAAAGTGCTAACGTTTACCGGTTGTCATGGCTTCAATAGAGAGTAGTTATCAACGGAAAATAAAGACGGGGAAAATGAGTGGGTGGGTCTGTTAGGTTAATGATAACTTCTGACACTTTTCTGTGGTTTATGTCGATAAAGAGGGTTGAATTGGGGAACTCCACCTTGAGTCTCTGGTTCACAAGTCTGAACTGGGATGCAACAGACAGGGTTTTCTTAGGAAAATTTACCCAGAGCAAATGACTCAACAATCCGACTCACTTGACGGTGAAAGGTTTGCCTAACCCGAGGATACGATGGGCAAGACAGTGCTGTTTGGTTCTAGTCACTGCTGCGCACGGTAGATGTATTCAAAGCTTTATCAGGCAAACCAATATGAAAATACCGTCGATTACAATATGCTATTGTCAGGTGCGTGAGTAATCCCAATCCACTGAATGAAGTTTACAAGCCTTGATAAGTAAAACAGACAATAGATAACCCGTAACATAATAAGGACTTGAGCACTTAGTGACTATTTTAGGATTCGGTATAATATTACCCAGTGTGGTAGGCACTAAATTATCGGACAAAATGTACGCACAACCTGAGGAATTCGAGTGTTAACGTGATGGTTGCCATTTTTTGACAAAGGGCAAGAAGTTTCGCAAAAATGGTAAATGTAACAACCTGGCCATGAACGCCAAATCAAAAAGCGAAACCCATGAGTGTGTACTGATTGGCTACCAGTTTGAGGCTATATTGGACGCATCATGTTAACCACATATATGAATGGTCTAACAATGAAGCAGCCAGAAAGCAAAGGCCTGTTAAACCGATGTAGATGGGCCGCTAACAACGACAATCGTAAATATGTTGTTGGATGGTGTATCGGTCGTTTACAACGTGGAAATATACCCACAACAGTAACCAACAACCTTAAACCTTTGTATACTTCTCCCGATAGTAGCGTTATTTAACTATGACAAAATTTCTATTCTTTCAGCGGTGAGCGTTAGTCAACCATAAGACTCGATTTTTCACGTACTGATGAGATCACCTTGTTTAGTGACGAAGGGTTCGCAATCTAGATATCAACCAAACATCGAAATCATAAACCCGGGCAACCAACTCCATCACCATTATCGGCAACCACATATCTCATAAACACATTTGGTGGCACCCGTTTAGGATTAACCTCTCGCAGTGACTGAAACCAAAGGACGTCTGCGTGTACCATTTAAAACGAGTGATTGCGTTGTACCACTTATTGTTCCACACATACACCATGTAACCTGTGTAAATCCGAAGGAATGAGACCAAGAAGCATGGGAGTAGAGGGCTTTGTGTCCAGCCGACCAACCTTGGTTGGCCAGTTGGTAGACTAGTATGCAAATGAAGCTCTTATCTTTCGAAAAAAGATAAAGACCTCAAAGGTACGATCCAAAGTGGTAAGAAACGTAAGGAAAGTACAAGGCAATAAGTGGTTCAATATAGGAGTATATATTACTACACTCCAGACAGGACAACAAAGCCGAAGAAAAAGAAGGGTAGAAAACCACGGTGAACGAGTGGTTTACTAAACGACGGCGCTTCTTGGCCTATACAAGCTAAAGAAAGATACGACTGATATCGCTTATCTGAGCCTAACGTGCTCGTCGTTTCTACGCCAATAGTGTACTATGAGTACGCTGATGACCTAATAGTCGGAGACAGTCGGCGCAGTCGCATTCATCGCAATGTCACATAATCACGTCACCAACAGCTATGGCACACATACAACATTTCTACGTCCGCGGAATTTCCTAAAGCGATAAACAAGTGACAAACAATAAAATTTATAATGCTCACAGTCTTCGACGGGTAGGTTAGGAAGTTGCTATGGCGCGTCCACAGCCTGACGTGTGTTACAACTCAGAGAGACGAACCAACTAATCCAACAAATCTCTCCACTCGACCTCATCCCAAAACGAGTATATATCCGAGCACTTCTCCTTCCATAGTGCTGGTGACGCAGGAGTTGAATCTCTCGGTCAAGCCGGAATGAAATCGTACTGAAATCTAAAGAGCAGGTTTTGATAAACCGGACCCTATGAGACAGATATGTGTACACTGTCATACTCATCACTCATTAAAACCCGTTGGCACAAATGTGTTTTATGTTCAGCATATCGTCGCACACTCTAGCAGATAATGATTTGGATGTTACCGATAATGCATTCAACCTTTAAGGCAAATTAAATGTTCGGACATAATCGTACTGTAAGCGTCCCGTTACCGAAGAGAAATCATCTGAAGTATGTTTGGTGTCCACCAAATCACAATGACATCGATGAGAGGCTATTACTAGTGTGCGCATCTAACGGTTCTTATAGTTTGAGTACCGTACTTCCAAACAGGGGGAGACAGTCACATGGAAACCATCTCACGTATATCAGTCGTAAACATAAATCGATCATATCAGTTAAAAATATTGTCGCTCTATCAAAGACTAGATTCATATTATGCTGCTGTCTTCACACCTTTCATAATACCACTTGTTCGGAGGTCACGCACTCGTGAATGTAAAACAGCCAACTAGTAGACAAACAGGGGCGACACTCACAAATCAACTGCCTAGACCATGTAATATTTTTAAAAATCCCGATGAACATAAGCAACAAATCAATGCAGCTATGGAAGCTTGCAAAGCGCGTCCCAAAGGTGCTGTATGATTACAACCAAATTAGATTCATGTAATGTCCATTAACCTTATGAGCATAAATTGCCCAGCAACCGTGTCGAACTGTGCCTTCAACTTGACCGATGAGTCTTAATCATAGGGTCGCCGATCATAACTAATAGGAAAGTAATTATCTACCCCCAAGACGGTCGGAAAGCCTGAATACATGTGGCTGGGCAGTTAGGTGACAAATCAGTCGTTTCGAAAAGGAGATCAGTGGCACAGTAATCAACATTACTGCTCCATAAGTACGTAGACCAATGTTCAAACTCTAGTGGTGACAAGGATAAGCACTGTTGACGAGCAATAACAAGAGCCGAACTTAACTCGAGTGCTCTTCGTTTGAGAAGGCTAACAGAATTGTCTATCTGGATTCAAGGGCAGCATGCGATAATCAAACTTTGCTCGATCCCTTCAGGCTATGAACACAACAGTCAGAATCGGGCATGGACTGAGTAGGAACACGGGCAAACCCCGCTAGCACTACCCCATGGAAAGATCAAGAAATATATCAACCTACTTGTCTAGGAATATGACTGTCAATTCGACTTACTCGTAGCTGTACGGGGCGTCGATTCAGTGATAGCCGGGTTACACACAGAAAAAGTTCATCCATCACCAATCACTTGTGTAGACTTTATAGAAGTACTGAGCTTTTCCGGAAACAACCCATCTGACGTAGACAGATCAAACTAACGATGGGACCCAAATAATGAGAGGCTGAATTTTTCATAAACCCCTGTTGAGGGTAGAAAAGGTTCTGGAACTTAAGCTGGAGAAAGAGGACAAAGCCCCCGGTCTGTACATCATTTAGCCAACCATAACAGCCATGAACCAGATCAGAAGATAACGTGATTTGAGTCCCCGTTCACCGGAAGAATTAGACGAAAGGTTAGATAAAAAGGCTAGAAATAATGTCAACGAGGATATACCACAAACTGTTAACGTAGACAGCGTTCTCCATCGGTGAACTGAGTGTTCACGATGTTCACAACCGGAAATGCGATACATACCATTTCACTTAACGAAACAGCCACAGACCTGACATTTCGCGCCCCCGTCACTGTATACACCGCCTAGTGATTTTACCCAGCTGCTGATAGTAACGGTAAGTAGCCATAGGTGAGATATACGTTGGGCCGGCATAGGGAGTACGCAAAGTGTAACGTAATACCTGTTCACTGTTTACATCTTACAACCCTACACCCCACCTACTATCGGTTCAGCGTCCACGCTGCAATTATAAAACGAACAAAGCTGATATTCCAAGCTTAGACTTTTTGCTTTCGTTTAATGCACAATTGACGAATAGCTAAAATACAATTAATTCGTTTTTTAATAGCCAGCACTTTGCGTCCCAAACAGTGTGGTCGATTCCAGCTGTTAAACACCTTCACAACTCAGGAATCATTAGTTCCGTGCATACAATACTTACGTTAGGAAAGTCCCCACACTATATTCAGAAAAGCGATGTTATCATCAAATATACTCCATTTGCTGTCTACGAATACGTGTCTGGGTTTAACACGTTTGATGATGCACCTAAAACTATTGAAAAAATCCTATGTGAAATCCAAGAACGAGGTTATCGCTCAACATCTATTGTCTACAGGTAAGCAAAAAACATGCAAAATCCTCAACGAGCATCATGAAATACGAGAAATCATGTTATTCGGTCGGGTTTAGAACTACTTGCACAGTAAAACCTCGAAGTGTCAAAAGCCTGAACGTTTAGAGAACCATCATCTTCAACGTGTTTCAGAAATAAACGGTAACCAATGGGAAGTGAGTATCTGTAGAGAAGACAACAGACAATAGCACTGCCGACTGCCTGTTATGAACAAATCGGGAATAGCTTTTTATGAACAGCGGACTAACGCAGACTTGCTTGTATGAAGTAAGGTATAGTATCAAATGATGCACGAAAACAATTACATTAGACAAACCTTTCGTTTAGTTCCATCGGTGTTTGGGAGTTCCCCCGACATCTGTAACAGTAACCGCACGGTCAGGATTGAGACAATGGTAATAAGATGAGAATAAACACGTGATATAAATAAATTTATTGGGTTTGCACAGTGGGGACCGCAAATGGCGAGCCACATGTCGCACAAAGAGGAGTGAATTCGCAAAAGACAGAAAGACAAACAGAACACACATAACCAATGTCAATTAGGCGACGGTGACAGAAACAGGCAGCACGGAAATCAACACCAGGGTTTAAATCACTTGAACGAATGTCTGGCAACAAAAGTTTGGGTCTCAGGGCTGGTGACGGCAAAAACACCGATAAAAGATACTGTAATAAACCCTTCCTTCCAGGAATATGCAAGTAAATTCCACCAGTAAGGTCTGTAGCTTGATGGAAAAGACTTGAATGTCTGATTTGTTTGTTATACGTATTTCCATCAAGAGCGATTGAGGGCTCTGACGGTCGAAACAAAGGAAGTACACATGTATCAATGGGGACATGCAGCTTTTGGGCAGTGAAAACAGCGTTCATTAGAGATAGGTACTGAGATGGATTATCATCTGCAGCTTTAATAACCAATATTCGTGCTGAAATTTTGTCTGTCGCATCTGAACATTCAATGTGCTCGATAAAACTGAGCTGTTCCTCGTCGGTGTTGTTTCGAGTAGGTTGTAATTCGCGACAACGACGAAGATAGTAACACAAACCTTTGAGAACAGCTCCAGAAAGTATGACGTTGGTTGCACATGAACTGCTGGAGTTAATCAGTTCAAGCGCCTGTTGTCTAACGGCATCGTTCATGCAACCGAGTTGATACTGCTGTCCATCATGAGGCGCCTCAACTTGTGATTTCAAGCGGCTCGTGGACACGGGCCAAAGAAACCGAGTAGTTTCTGGGGTAACACCGAGGATAGCCAACTCGTTAAACGGAGAAAACATTTGATGCACATTTGCGAACCCAAGCACAGCTTCGATGCAATTGGGCAGAGACATATCTTCATTTCCACACAGACCCCACCAAGCTGGGGTCATGTCCAACACTATGACGATCAGAGACCTCGAATTAATTTCACTATTTTGATCACCTCTAGACATTACGGCCCCTCAAGCTGAAAAATCTAGCATAAGCTGAACCAATATATTTTCAAAATCTTCAACCTCAACTGAAGATCTCTCGGCTTTTTTAGCAAAAGCGACTGCGCGAGACAGGGCCTCTACGTTAAAAAATCCACTGATCGTAAATAAGACACTCACCTTCCACGTAGAGTTTTGCAAGGTGGTCACAAGCAGACAACGCTTCAGTACTAACTGTAGGAGAAATAACAAATAAAACTCATCACAAACTTTTCGTTTTCGGATCAGTAAAAAAGCTTCTGATGAGCAGTGGTGTCAACTTATCCTACAATTAAGCAAAAAGAATGAATAGGATCATCAAACCATAGGAAAACTGAAATCAACAGGGAGGTCCGAAGGTTAAAAACGACCTACAAGTCCAAGGTCACATTCAGCGATTTCAGTGATTGATACACGGGTTCGAGGCAGAGGCCCGAAGGTCCCGGATCCAGTCGGTTTTTCTTGTTCAATT
>LUCH01005474.1:23813-34883 GCA_013368495.1 Paragonimus heterotremus | reverse complement strand
TCACCCTTTAGATTCCCGCCTCAACGTTTTTCAAGTTTAATGAATTGTATAAGCAGAAAATATTACAGACATGTCTGGGTAAGCCAGTTGCAGTATATATGTTACACTTTCAGTCCATCGCCAATGTAGGAACCTTGCTGTTTGCCAAGTACCAGTTCATAGCTATACCTGGAAAGGGGAAATCCCGCGAACCAACATGTCAAACTGTTCTCTGCCTTATATCAAACAAACGAGTTGCATACAATACAATATACTCATCACAACGAGACTGGACCTTGACGTATTTGGACGGCTTGCGCATCTCGATGACGAATTGGGCTCAGCTGAACGGTGTGGCCACCACACCAACAGTGTCACTCATGCTAGACAGGCCAGTATGTGGAGGTCCGACTAACAAGTCTCCTGGTCCTCCAGGTTGGAGGTTAGAAGTAGATTGATACCGCTTCCCAAAAATGCACCAGTTCTGGTACAATGCCACCTGCCCGTTGCCTTGCGGCATAGGCTTTTGAGCCAAAGGCTTTGTTTGAGAACCTTAATCGTTCTGCTGTCTTGGTCTGGGCGCCCTGTCAGTGTCTCAGCTCACACACAACCATAGATAGTCAACACAAGTAATTCCATATTACATCGGCCGTCTCGCAGTATAAACCGGGTAGCTCTATCTGCTGCATACGGCAGGGTGGATAGGCGAAAACATGCTACTGCTGACTCCTCCTCCACTGTCCTATCAAAATTAGTTCGCAGACCCCTCCCAACCTCCATTTCTGGTATTTACTCCACAGGTCTCAAAACAGATGTAGCTAACCGTGATGACATTAAGCCGGTAAGTTCTATCTCTTGCCAGGCCTCTCTAGTCTCTTGCTCAGACTCAGAATGCGAATTAATATAGGTGTCTTGAACGTTCGCACTCTACAACAGGTAGGTCAACAGACCACTCTTGCACGAACGTTAGACTGATCACATATCGATATCTGCTGTATCTCGGAATCAATGTATGGAACTAACAGCACCCGCATTGTCTACTCGATCCTGGTTACACACTTCGGGTGACTCCGCAGCCACTGTTACAGGTCGGGCTGGAGTAAGTACGGTCCTTAGCTCGACGGCCGCAGCCTCATTGATAGATTGGATTCCTGTTTAAAGGTGGACTTTGTGCTGTCCGGTTGACAGGTTCTGTTAAGGCCAACTCTGGACGCAAGGCTTTCAGAGATTTACTTATTGTATCTGCTCCTGCTACTACTGACTGTAGCGACGTCGGCGTCAAAGACGCGTTTTACTCAGATCTGGCCGCTCTCCCTCGGTCGACACGTGGCTCTGATATAGTCGTTCTGGCGGGAGGCATAAATGCTTTGGTCGGCCGCCGTGCTGATGCCGAATCCCGTTTAGGTAGCAAGCTTGAGATAGCACTAAATCGGTCAGATAATGGTGGGCGATCGTTGCAGCTGTGCGTATAAGCTGTGAGTAAAAGCTAGTTTTAGCCGGCACTAGTTTTAGGCATCGTTCACGTCATTGTTATATTTGGCGCCCGCCTTCTCCAAATCAGGCATGGTCTCAGATAGACCACGTAGCTGTTAGTTACAGGTGGCGTGGTTGCATTCAAGACTGTTGTTCTTATTGCAGCACGTACTTGGACTCAGATCATGCATTGGTATGTTGTTGTTTTGTTCTTACTTTTGCTGGTCAACGACCCCGCCGAAAGCAACGACTGGCTGTTGAGAAATTGGCCTTACTATCGGTAGAGTATAGGTACCAAACTAGCTTAGAAAGCTGGCTTAGTGGCACTCACTCTGAAGATCCTAATAGCTGCTGGACACAAATCTCACAGGCTATTCAGAAAGCGGGTACTATAGCATGCGGCATAAGGGTACACAAGTTTAACAAACATTGGATCTCAGAGAAATCTCTGGAGTTGTTAGAAGCCAGACGGAAGGTTCCTCTAGGTAGTTCACATAATAAGTCTAGAAGAGATATCCGTAAGAAGCTGAAACGCAGTCTAAAGGCTGATCGTGAGGCTTGGTTAGTGGAAAAAGTTATGGAAATGGAAACCGCTTTTGTTTCGGGGAACAGCGGTAAACTCTTTAAGCTGATTCGTGCTACTGATCCTAGGCGACTGTCTGTCAGCGGAGCTATCAACGATGCAAATGGCACATTAATTCATAGTAAGTCCAGAAGATTAGAGCGTTGGGCGGAACACTGTGCGGGTCAATTTAGCTGGCCTCCTGCGTCTACCGTGCTGCCCCCACAAGTTTCTGATGTAACGCCCTGGTCGGTAGATTCAGAACAACCCACGGAGACTGAGGTTCGCTATTGCATCCGCGGCTCTCAATTGTAATAAGGTTGTTGGTCCAGATGATCTATTGCCAGCACTTTCTGAAGAAGATGGAGAGGTGTTAGTCGAGGCCTTGACTCAGTTGTTTCAGCTTGTGTGGACGATGGAGATTATCCCTCCGTGCTGGGGTCACACGGTGACAATTCCTGTGTTCAAAAAGGGTATCGGGAGCACTTGTGAAGATCATGGGGGAATTAGTTTGACCCCAGTCATTTCTAGGGCTATGGCCTCAACTATACTTCGTCGACTCACTGCGGCTCGAGAGTAAAACATTTGAGAAGAACAGATATGATTTTGTCCTGGCCGGGGATGTATAGACCATATTTTCACCCTTCGTCAAATTTTGGAGCAGCTTCATTTATACCGCCGGCTAACAGTTGCCATATTTCTCGACTATATAGGTGCGTTCGATTCGGTGGATCGAACTACACTTTTAGATTCGCTTAAACCCAAAGGTGTACCGACCAAATATGTGAGCATACTTTCGGCGCTTTACTCCCATACTCCGGCTCAGGTTAGGGTTTACGGTGAGCTGTCTGACAGTTTCAGCACCAGGAGCGGCGTTCGTCAAGACTGTCCCCTTCCAATATTTTTTTAAAATTTCGTCACGGACAAAATAATGGACGACTGTCTGTGTTAATCAAATTATGCCGGTGTGGACCTTCTATTTGGTGGAAGCCTGACTGATCTTGATTGTGCTGACGATAAGCTGTTGCTGTTTGACAACTTTCAAGCGACACAAGCAACGCTGA
The DNA here is from genome assembly GCA_013368495.1 of Paragonimus heterotremus. Classification (NCBI taxonomy): domain Eukaryota; kingdom Metazoa; phylum Platyhelminthes; class Trematoda; order Plagiorchiida; family Troglotrematidae; genus Paragonimus; species Paragonimus heterotremus. The sequence continues at coordinate 31,805 of LUCH01005474.1, read as the reverse complement.
ACGCAATTTCGTGTTCTGCTAAGTACTTCGAAATGCGCTTTGCAGCCTCGAAATGCAGTGCTTCTGCAAGATTGCTGTGATTACGTAGATTTAATATTAGATAATGAAGTCATGGAAGTTGTTGACCGGTTTGTGTAGCTGGGAAGCTGCATCAGCGGCGGCGGCGGAGGTGTAGGGAATGAAATAGAGGCGCGTATTTCCAAGGCTAGAGCGGTGTTTAGTAATCTGAGGCACTTATGGCGACAGAAAGGTATCTGTCTGAAGCCTAAGAGCCGCATATATCAGACAACAGTGAGAGCTATATTACTTTACGGCAGTGAAACATGGCCGCTCAGAGTAGAAGACGTGAACCGTCTTCAGGTGTTTGACCACCGATGTCTGCGTTCAATCGCTCGTATCGGGTGGCACCAGCGAGTAAGCAACGAAGAGGTTAGAAAGCGGGTGTTTGACACTGATTGTCAAACGAGTTCTTTTATTCAATCACTACATTTGCACAGACTTAGATGGTTAGGCCATGTATTAAGGATGCCAGCTAGTCGGTTACCACACCGAGCACTGTTTGCCGACGCTGCGACCGATTGGCGTAAGGTGCGAGGTGGACAAATGATGACCTGGCGTAGACAAATGAAATCGTTCACGAAGAGGTTGGGCACTATAGATCGGGTTCGTCTCCCAAGCTGGAGCCCTCGCGACTCACAGAGTCGATGGCTTGAAACTTTAGGTGAGATGGCGGCCAACCTAGCCCAGTGACGTGAATGTTGTCGTTGTTTGTCCAAGTTGTCTGTGAAGTGAGTGCACTTAATGACGCGGGGCAGTGAAAGCCGTGAGGAAGCTGTCTTGCTGTTGACGCCTTACTTTCATTTAGGGCTCGATTATTTGTTTGCAAGGTGTAGGTGTTTTGGTGTTGTATGTTTGTATGTAGCCGTAGCTATTTTTAGCGATTAGGTCACCGCTCCTCTCCCTTTTTTTCTCTCTTTCTAAACCGTTTGTTTTCTCTTCTTCGTGGTTATGTGGCAGTTAATTATCAGTGTAACCCATTGATGTCTCTCATGATGATGCAGTAGAGGCTATCATCATTTTACTGCGAGATTCGTGAACTGTTTAGTCATTCTGTAGTATTGCGGAAGACACTGCAAAACGTTCAGAACTGCCAGTGTTTGGGAAAGCTTGTTGGCGAATTTTTTACCTTGAGATCAACTAAAGCATTTGAAGAACAGTACGGAGCGGTCGCTGATGTGGTAGTCGAATTGGAGGGGCAGATGATAGCAGAGTAGTGCAATCGGTTTCGAAACACCAGGTAAACCTTTTGAAAATGACCCTCGCTTCCACATCTATTGCACACAACACATTCCGAACAGGACACTTTGAACAAGGTGTATGTCGTATCCACAAAAAAAGCATTTGCCAATCAATGAGCTGAAGGCTACCACCTCAGGCATTTTGGCAGGTTTGAGGGAATTTTCCGAAATCTCTGTTGCAGCCCCGTAAGTGTTAATCGAAGCAGACTGGTATAATTGGGATGGATTTCCCGCCAGTTCAGGCGATCTTTTCTTATTAAAAGCGGCTTGAACGCTTTCTGTTCCAGAAGTCTCTGTCAGGTCTGGCTATATCTGTTCACATCTTCTCGAGTCTAATCGTAGCGGCTTCAATGTTAGTCTTTTGTAAGCGACTTTAGTCTTTCAGCAAACTAGTCCAGTGCCTGCCCATCTTCATGTTCACAAATAGCTAACAGGTGACTGGCGAATATTCTGTTCTTTGGATTAACCTAGTGACCCCGTAGTATGGAGGTTGCTTCGTCATAATTATCGCATTCAGAGATACGTTCGTAGACCGCGGACGCGATGTAGTTTTTCAAGGGGGTCAGTTTGTAGGGGTTGAGATTATCAAGGGAGGACAAAAAGTTAGTGAACGCACAAAACCAGCGACCCCATTCTTCAGAAGAGGTAACTGTGTTGAGGTGGGCGTCAAATCTCTCGGAACGTAGAATCCGTTCCATCATGTATTAGTTAGACGAATAAATTGTTGCAAACAATCTGACTTAGTAGTGTAAAACAACGTTCTGGTGTCAGAAACAGAAGAGCAAGGGACTTGTATAACAGGCTTTGTTCATCTAACAGTTGGCGTATGACAGCTAGAATGGAAAGCACAAGTAGATTACTAACTCAAAAATGAAATAAATGCCACGAAATAGTATGACACTAATACCAAATTCTATTTTCCAAGATTACATGGCGGTACTCAGCGAGCACCTTTACTGTGTTTTTCTTTCAAGCGTACCACGAAACGACGACGTTCATTCTAACGTCCCCACCTGGTACAGAAAACACAAGAACAAACGTAAGACCTCGAGCAGTGTCTCTATCATGAACGAACGCAACGATATTGCAAAACAGTACGAAAATCGGAGCTAAACTATCGGAACGCAGATCTTGCAGCTTAGTAACCTTCCCCCCAACGGGTAAAGAAAAAGGCGGCCTTCAAACGAGCTTTATTTGCTGCTCAATCCGAAAGCAAAATTGGGATTTACAGCAACTGTTTTTAGGTTTGGGGTAGCCTTGGGCCTAGGTAGCCAAGTGGACCATTCAGGAGCCAGCGCAACTTCTCGGACGTTCCAGGATTCTGGCGGGCGTTCAAATTCCCAGAAAATGAGGAAATCCATTTTCCTTGCATATGAGGCCAATTTTTGGGAAGATGTGTCTTTTCCCAACAATACGAGATGTTGTCTGTTGATCGATTCCGGTGCTAGGCTAAGCACACCCGGCATGCACGCAACTACTGCGACCATATCACCCATATATGCCAAATCCGCCGCCCCTGGACAGTTTGTGGATCTCTTCGCTCAGTTTAGACAGCAGCTTCGCCTGTCGAACGATATTCCAACAGTGACCTCTAGTGTCACACACGGCATCCGCACTAAGAGAAACCCCGTCTCAGAGCGGCCCCGCCGGTTGGCCCCCGGCAAACTCAAACTCGCCAGGCCAGAGGCCCAGCACATGCTCGGACTCGGAATAATGCGCCCTTCAGAATCCATGGGCCTCACCGCTGTATATTGTCCCTAAGAAGTCAGGTGAATGGCGCTCATGCGGTGATTATTGCAGGCTCAACAAAGCAACCGTCCCTGACTAATCCCAATCTCACACATGTAGGATTTAACTGCTTGCTTGCACGGAAAGGTAAGATAGATAGATAAATAGATAGGTGGATTTAGCACGTGCTTAGCACCGAGTTTCGGTGGCCAAAGAAGATACACCAGAAACTGTAGTTATAATCCCTTTTGGTCTTTTCAAGTTTTTTCGAATACCATTTGGTTTGAACAACGCAGTTCAAACTGTCTAACGCTTTGCTCATGAACTGACACGATGTTTGAATTTGTCTACTCCTGTCTGTATGAAACTTCGGTTGCTAGCTCTTCACAAAAGGAACACCTTGCACATCTCCGCACCTCACCAAAACCTTTGGCCAAACAGGATGTCACAGATAATTCCACCAAGTGCGTACTAGGTAAGATCACAATTATTGAATCGCTCGCTAACGATTCAAGGTTCACAACGAGTTACGCGTAATCGGTTAATCCAAAAATGTCTTTCTCAATATCCAACAGCAGAGAAGATAATATATCTTTGAAACGGTTAATGAGAAGACGCTCGTGAAATCTGGAGTGAATACGGTACTAATTGAATCAATGTACATGAAAATTAAATATCCTACCTCGAATGTGAAATATCCTCGCAAATCAAACAAAGTATGTGCCAGCACAACTCTGACAATTAGGCACCGCTCAGTAATGGGGGACGATAAAACGGAATTGAGTTCACTCAAGCAAATGGTAATTGGTCCGGTTGGGGCAAAGTGACTGTTCACGCATCGAGAAGTGGTAAGAATTATAGGCTACTCAAGAAAGAACATGGAAGGAGAATGTCTTATTCTGACATTTATATATGTACAGGGGTCAGACTGAATAAGAGTAAAAGAAACGGTTATAGTAGTTGGTGTAAGAATAAAAATGGTTGGTACGGTTTATTTTTAGAAAAATGAAGAGACAGGGCCACCCTTCAACATTAATCAAACAAGACACAACAATCTCAAAATGATGCAACAGACCTTAACAAAATCAACAACAATAGAGTTTCTGGGTCAAAAGTTTCCAGAAGTTGGAATCGCCGCACTCACGGATAAGGTGAAAGCCAGTGGTGAATATCCCGAGTTAAATTCTCTTAAGCAACGACAAATGCGTCGTTTTAGCAGCTTGGAGAACTAATACCGACGTTTCATACCGCGCTATGCTCACATAATGCAGCCAATGTCCGATCCCCTCTGTGGAAGTGAACACAAATTGCAGTTCACATAAGCTGCACCTACTGTGTTTATTGAGCTCAGTGAGCTCTATGGAGACCGCAGTACCACCAACGACCCTCCGGAAACGGCGAACTCGTAAGTCGGTTTCCTCTCGCGTGCTTAGCAGCCCATATATGTGGGCAGATACGTAAAACACCAGAACGTCCATAAACACGTCTCATATATACATACCTAAGAATATGACATTACATGTGGTCAGATAATATATATCTGCGATATCTGGGATATCTGCTGGCATGCGGGTAACTCGAAATTTGGTTCAAATTTTCTCGCTGTCATTATCTATTCATATTTTTGTCCTATTGCTCCTATGTGCATCAAATTTACATATGATTACTGTTATTCATTAGCGAATAACATACTAATTTGGTTACATATTAAATTATCTGGTTAACAGTAGCTATATCCGTTTTATGTTCTACAGTTTAACGCATCTAGTTGGCCGGTGATTATCTCGGCAGATATCTGTCCTACCTTTGCGTTCTGCCACTTTTGCCTACCGTTCTCCATATAACGCTGACACGTCAGCTTTCCTTCAAATCGACACGCACAACACCCGGCAGCATTGGTGGATTAGATGTATCGAGTGCATGTGTCCGTTTCGGCTGTCGCAAGACTATTCAAAACGGTATGAAGTGCCAGACCTGTCTACACTGGTACTACGTCAAGTGCACCGACCTCAAGGAGGGCCAGTACAATCTGCTGGCTTCATCAAAAAGCCATTTATCTGAATGAGCTGCCTTTTTCGTAAAGGCTGCATTTCGTTCGAGACTGTATACGTTCCACTACTTGCCACCGTCAGTGAGCAGAAACGTGACACGCTAAAGTGCAGTTGCAAGACGTCAATGTAATTCACATGGCCACGGTTAAAAATCTCTGGTTGAAACACAGACGGCTTTATCTGATATGAGGTCAAAAATGATTTCACTAGGCGAGTATATTACGCTCGCCCTTCTGGGCGTAGCCGTTGCTCGCAAGGCAGTGGCTTTGTCCACCGCATAAATTAAGGAGGACGCGACAACTCTGGGGGACAAGGCACTCCGGGAGAGGCGGCATGTTTTGTTGGGATGAGTTCCGACCACACTTTCTCCAGATGAACAGGCAAGAGCGGTGTTAAACACCGCATTCCCTTCAAAATTAACAACCTCAGTTTCGGCCGGCAGGCGTTGCTCCAAAGTTACCAGGAAGTTACTTAGACTTCGTGTGATGTTACCCGCAAAGGTCAGCAGGGAGAAGTACTAAACAGGACGGTTCAGTTAAAAAAAGCCGTTCAAATTTAGGATGAGTCTCACTAGATCGCTCATAGCAAGACCCGCAGAAACGCCCCCAGACTGATAGAACAAGTTCACGCATCAAGGCTGACATCGAACTTCAAGCCAACATGAAGGTCCTTATTCCCATTCTGAGGAAGGGACCAGCGCCTCCAAATTGATCAACCCGTGTGCCCACATCCACATTAAAGACAACTTCTTTCCTTGCCCTGGATGGCCAATCATCTTTGGGGCTGCACGGGTCTAAACCAACAGCCCCCAAAGGGACCACAGACCACCAGTCTTGCCCTATACCCCCAGCCATCACACCTCCGAAAAGGTTTACCCAAACCTGCCTCATTCCCAAACTTTACAACCCAATGAGTTTCCTTAGATCACCTTCAGCTTCTAGAAAGGCTCATGCTTGGCTCATCCCAGTCCCATCTTCCTTTGCCCGGTCATGGTCACTTCTTTCTAGGTTCCCTTCTAACCTGAAACTACACCAAAGTTTTCGGGGGTGTAAAACTGCAAGCTACCCTCCAGTACTTCGAAAAGTTAAGGCGGTCCACTAGCCATCAAACCTGAGCAACCAGAAACAGAAGAAGCGTCCCACAGAAGCGCTTACATAGGCTCAGGCGGTGAATGAATGGCCGCAACCATCCAAAAGGGCTCAGGAAACTCTGACGCCGACTACACACTCCCCCTCGCTACTAGGACTGCCTTCTCAAGTTCTTTCTTGCGCTGTTCAGTCTCCTTTTGTACTCAGTCAAATGATGGGATAGCTCTCAAGTGCATGTATACTAACTGCCTGAGCCTTTTTAACAAAATACCCGAAGTCGGACAGTTGGTGCACGATACTCGTTTTCATGTTCTTGCATTAACGGAAACTTGGATTTCCGCAGATATCAGTGATAACGAACTGCATGTTCCTGGGTACTCACTGTACCGAACAGACCCTCCCCTTGGACGCATGGGAGGCTGGGCTGTTTTTCTAAGTCAGAAGTTGCCAATACCAACTGTCACGAGGGAATTCACCTCCCCGGAGAAGTGCGGCGGACTCGGGCTTAAACTCCAGGTTCGTAGTCGTGACACGCTCCTTGGCGGTTTTATTTATCGATCGCCGTCTTGCGACGCATCTGACGACGAGGCCATTCCTGCTGCCCTAGACTATCCCCCGTCTTCGCAGCGTTTCCCCTATCTTCCCATTATGGGTGACTTCAACGCACCCAAACTCAACTATGTAGCTGCTTCTCATGAGGACTACCTACGGATTTTCGAAATCCCTAGCAGTGTTGACCCATGAAGATGCTTGAACATAATATGTCGAGCTACCTACACGATACCTTCCAGGAAAGACACCCTCTTTGCTTGATCTAGTTATTGCAAGTGAAGCTCATCTGGTAGATAGAGTGGTCATCAACCCACCGTTGGGAAGAAGTAACTACATGTTACTATTTATCGATTTCATCTGTTACTGTCCACAAAATGCCGTAACAAAGACTTCATTCAGAAATTTTAAGAAAGCTAACTCTGGCGCACTGAAATCATTCTTAAGTACACCCAAACTCCTGTTTAATTCAGCGAACACCAACTCTCTTGCTTTTACAGTTGCTATTCACGAGGCTGATGGGGCATTTGTTCCTTCTAAACTGTGGAAATTCTCATCTCGCTCACCGCTTTCGCGGAACATACGTCGTCTTCTTAATATACGTTCTCGTCTATTCTTCAAGTACGAACTAACGAACAAGCCAGAGGATCTAGAATTCCTCCGCTCCGTACGAGACAAATGCGGGCGGGAAATCCGTCAACATACCAAACATGCACGGACAAGAATTCCACTGGTAGCTCGGGAGAATAAAATTTTCTATTCAGGTACATGCGTCGCCAGAGAAAAACCAAGCATTCAGCGCATTCTCTGGGGCTTCCCGACGGGGAAACCCCATCTAACCCTCAGGTGGTTGCTGAGGTTTTCCGAGAAATACTATTTAGCAGTCTACGATGTGGTTCCTGCAAGCTGGCGTTCAATTCTCCAGAGAAAAAGTTTCCGATGCTGACTCCCAACGGCGGAACCCTGTGTGCTCAACGTTCAAGGTCTCTCGTCCAAAATCAACCCATATAGTGCAATGCAGCCAGACGGGGTCCATCCCCGGGTACCGAAAGAAGCGGCTTTCGGTCCGGCGGCGCAGCCCCGTAGTCTGTTTAGACAGACACTCCTGAGCAGCACTCTTTCGAATTCATGGAAAGATGCCATTTTCACAGTTATATTTCAGGCAGGAGATCGTCATTCTCCTGCAAGGTACCGGCCGATTAGCCTCATCAGCATCTCATGCAAGGTAATGAAGCGCCTGGCCACGGTTACAACCGACCGCGGCCCCCAGTTCGAAAG
>LUCH01005474.1:0-14232 GCA_013368495.1 Paragonimus heterotremus | reverse complement strand
TCGATGCTGTTTATCTTGACTTTGCCAAGGCCTTTGACCGAGTGAATCACTGTGTTCTACTCGACAAGCTTTATCGCTGCGGCGTCAAGGGCAGCCTTCTCCGCTGGCTAAAATCTTATCTATCAAACCTTTCCTACCGTGTGCGAGTGAGTTCCTCTGTATCTTCTGCGAGACTCAGCCCCAGAGGAGTACCACAGGGCTCCATCCCGGGGCCACTGCTCTACTGTATCTTCATCAACGATTTGCCATCCGTAGTTTCGTCCCCACTGCTACTGTTTGCCGACGACATCAAAATCTGGCACATTGTGTGTAACAGCTCCGACGCGAGCGCCCTGCAGGCTGATATTAGTGCACTTTACAACTGGTCTGAATCTAACTCCATCGAGGTCAATACTAGCAGGTGCAAAGTCGTGCATATAAGGCACAAACACAGATTCCCTTATTCTCTTGGTGGAGTCCTGCTCCAAGTCAGACAGAAAAAAGGGTCTTGGCACTGTTGCGACACGCAACCTCTCGAGTTCTGCCAATACTGGGGCCAGTGCCAAGAAAGCCAATAGCGTACTAGCGTTTCTGAAGCTTTTGTTTGGAAAATTTGAGTGATCATGTTCCAACCACCTGTATAACAGCTTTGTTCCTCCTCACCTCGAGCAGGGAACCATTGTTTGGCTTCCTCATTCACAAAAGGACAAAATAATTCTGGAAACTGTCCAGAGGCGTGCGACAAAAGCAGTCCGTGGGTTGGTTGCGAAACCCTACACTGAGCGGCTTCGCGAGCTTAATCTCTTCTCTCTGGAATACCGCAGACAGAGAGGTGACCTGATTTTAGCGTTCACGGTTATGGAGACCCTAACCATCCGTGCAGATCAATTATGCGGATACTAGCTCACTCAGAGGACATTCATTAAAAACAAAGTGCCAGTACAGCAGACTCGAGCTAAGGCACAGTTTCTTCTCGAACCGGGTGTGCAATGCCCGGAACTCACTGCCAGAACATATCGTGAACGCCACGACAGTAGCTGCGTTCAAATTTTGTCTGGATCGCTACTCCAACACTTAATCTAAATCCCAGCATACTATTTTGTACACAGTCACGCATGTGTGATCTCTGTTGAATAGTTCACACCTGATATGTGTGTGCATCTAGCCATAGAATTGCGTGTTTAACAATAGTAGGATTGTTTTTATTAGCTTGTTTGTTTATCTAGTTATTCCCCGTTGTAGCCCTTGATGCAACCAAGAAAAGTTGCGGCGTGCAACCACCCCTCTGGTACGGCTGTTCCTCGCCCTGAGAAACGGAACCATCAAAACCCGTGGCTTTCTACTTCCGTCTGTCACCCATTGAACCCATTGAACTCCATGGGAATTTGGGACACGGGGGCCAGAAAAAACTTGAAGAAGCCGCGAGGCGGCGTTTCTGGTGGTCCCAGCAACACAGAGACGTCAAGGATGTGCGCAGCAGTTGTCGCCTATGTGCACAAATTGAAAACCCTACGAGACAACGGTGCGTACCGTTACAGAGTATGCTGATGGGGTATCCGGATGAGACAGTAGAAGTTGACATCGTCGGGCCAGTGCCACAGACCAGGAAGGGAAATAGATACATCCTCGTGATGACAGATCATTTTGCTAAATGGTGTAAAGCCGTGCCAGTGCCACGAGTAGACGGTGGGACAACCGCCAAGTTCATTTTTGGTCTTCGGATCTCGCGCTGGGGTTTCCCGACCCAATGGCACTCCGACGGGGATCAAAGTTCGAGAGTAAATTAATGCATGAACTGTGCAGAATATTGGGCATAAGGAAGACGAGGACGACTGCCTATCATCCGCAAGGTAACGGTGTCGTAGATCGCGTCAACCACACGTTGAAGTCCTTCTAAAAAGTCTTTGTTAGTTCAGAAAACACCAGATCATAGGATGAAGCTGTGTCTCATTGTGTATTTGCACATCGTGCTGGCGTCCATTCTTCTGCAGCACACTCACCACATTACCTGATAACGGGTAGAGAAATGCGACTGCCATCCGACTTGCTTACAATCAGGTAGCCGCCAGACCACTTACCAACGTCGGACTATTGCGATCAGCTACGTAAGGAATTAGCGAAAGCACAAATGTTAGCACGGGAACACCTGCGAACGGCTCAGCAGATACAGAGGGGCTAGTATGGTAGAAAAGCATACGTCAGCCCCTTGGAGACCGGTGGTAAAGCCTGGTTACGTGTAGAAGTCCCGGATACAAGAATTCCAAAGAAATTTTTCATCAATGGAAGGGACCGTACGTCCTGCACAACATCATTTCTGAATCCACTCACACCATACGGGATGTTAATGACAAGAAGTTAGGACTCAGGGTGGTACACTTCAACCGGTTGAAGCCGTACACTACAGGGCCAGATCAGTTTATTAATGGCGATCGATTGGAAGTAGCTGAGGAGTGCATGAAACCACCAGAGGGGGACAAGCTGAAGCACTGCGACCAGTGCTTACACCGGGAGAATTAGTGTAGTAGCGTGCAGGTTGTCACCATTTTGTTTTGTCACAACACGAATACCGAGATCGCCGCGCGAGCGTTCATAAACGGGGGGATATCAAATTATGGCATTCCAACAGCTGTAACTACTGATAGAGGTATATAATTTCAATCAACGCTGTTCAGAAACTTCAACCGGTTACTTGGGGTCGATCGCATCAAAACCATTGTATACCATCCGGCGGCAAATGGTCTGGTCAGACTTTTCCATCATCAGCTGAGGGCCGCTTCAAAAGCCCAACCAGACCCCCATCGTTGGACCGATCGCTTACCTCTTGCCATGCTTGCAATTCGATCAACTGCTAGAGAAGACACTGGTTGCACGGCCGCGGAATTAGTTTGCGGCACAACACTGTACCTCCCTGATGAACTGTTCTACAAGTCGAATGCTGGCCAAGCTAATTTGAACGCTACCGCCTTCGTGCAATGGTTGAAGTCATCCACGACGGAAATCCTGCCCCGTCCCACCAGGTCAAACACCAACCAAGAACAAAAGCACTCTAATCTGGACGTCCGTGATTTTGCTTTTGTTCGCAACGATGCTATTAAGGCTCCTCTCCAAAAGCCATACTCCCGACAGTCCCGTGTGAATAAACGATTCCCCAAGTTTTTACGATCGATCGAAGCGGATCCCACGATAGAGTGGCGTTGATAGAATTGAAGTTGCCCATGTCGAACCCCACCTAAATCCTCCCATAGCCTCTGATGTCAGTCCTGTTCCTAGTGAATCGCAGTCTATCCAGCCCATGTTTAACGAATAGCCCGTAAATCAGCTCAACCGGAAGACCCCTGTTGATCTTCTCCGCACTCGCTCAGGCCGAACGGTCAGATGGCCAACAGTTTTCAAGGAGTATTGGGCTCAATAGCTCCTAATTTGATCGGGCGTTTATTCTTCTAAAGCTGTAGGGGGAGTTCTACAGGGTATTTTACACATTTTCACACGTCGATTTAGTTTTATATATAGTTTGTACCATCTTTCCTCGTACAGAATGAACACTTTTTTGAAATGATTCTGCTTAGCAATACACTGTTGGCGCGAACGTTTCACCTCCTTGATGCTTTTGCTCCGCGTAGATCGGGACTGCTTTTAGTGAGCTGCTCAACGACTACATTTTGAACGGACTATTGGCGTTTATAATTTTGTGTTGGGTCGGTCCCCTACGCATTGCAACTTTCAAATCGATGTTCGGGAATCATGACTTTCGCACATTCTCACAGCTTCAGGAGTGCTGTCAGGGGTACATGGATGTGGTGGGCGTTATTCACGTTCATGGGACGAGCCGTAGGTCGGAAACGGTTCTGAAGTACGATGAGGTAAGGTGACATGGTCTCCTGAAAACCGTGTAGATTTATCATCGTTGTACGAGGTATAAAAGGCGTAGGAGTGTACGAATGGGTGTGCGACGTGTTTAGCGGGTTAACTGTCGTTAGTTTCAGCAAATCAGTTCTCACGGCACATATTGCAGATCACGATTTCATGTCATCTGACGAGATGCATGTATGGTCGTGAGCTCTTCCGAGTTGGAGTACAACCAACCCCTCAGTCGTCTGCTATATGAGTCTCATTCTACGAATGGTGGACTCAGCGTCAGTTAATTGAACGGATGCAGGAGTCTCTCTTAATACAATACATCAACTGCTGACATTGAGCAGTATGTATCCTCAGTATGTTCTGTTCAGGGTCATCCGCAACTGCATTTTTCACGCGAACCGTGCTCATATATTTTTACCCGGTGTTGGACTGGTCGTCGTGAATTGAAGATGATGATCATCGAGTTTTATTTCAGTGGCAGCCCCATGGTTGTTTAAGCGATCTGGTGTGTATGGTTTCATGAGTAGACGACATGCTACTGCAACCGTACAAGCGACAATGAACGAAACGCAAATGCATGCATATTTATCTTCCATCATCGTAAGTGTGCAACACGGCTGTTCGGATCATTATACCGGCTTCTTCGTATGCAGTTTGTTGACAGCATAAACCAGACCCTTGCTGACAGATCTTTATTGTCCGTATAGATTGCCTATCTTCGAGGAATGTCTTTAAGGTAAGGGGCAAGACATCGAAAACGAGGAGTTGAGTGAAGCAGGGCAACACAGTATCGATGCTTATATGCATGAAAGTGAATAGGGAAACAGCTGAAGATTTTGCGAAACAAACAACAACTTATTTGGACCGCAGGTTAGAGAACTCACAGTTTTCTCAGAAAACGAAGGGTTCCTTCATGAATTCATCCGGAATCACGTCAGAAATTCCACCGAACTCTTGCAAGTTCCACTTCCTGTAAGAAAATTACAGTTGTTTCAGAAAACGAAGGATTCATTTATGAATGCATCTGTTTGCCACGGAAAAACACTGCATAACACAATTATATACATATGTACGTACATACCATAACGTACATATATATACACACACGAACATATATATGTAACTATGTGTATATAACTGGACAAATTCATAAGTATTTCAACATTTATATACAACAAGCGCATATACACCCTTTATGACATGCTAACCTGTGCACATATACACTTCTATGTACGTACAACCACACACCAATATACATATATATATAGGTACATAACTGTGAAAAATATACAAATCATATGTATATATATTCACAAATATATTATACATACAACAAATGTTGCTTTACTTTTCCGCTCACTCAGTTAGAAAATTCGCTTTTAAAGTAAGCCATTCAAAAAACATCCTAGGGTATGAGGCGGCACCGCCTACCAAAGAAACAATTAAAAAAACAAAGAGACAGCCAAAACCTTGCAGTTCAATCCAAATCATTTCAGCTTCTAAAACGGAGTGGCATGACCCAAATATCCTTCAACTGAGTTCAGCTTGCGGGAAACGGCGGCTAGTGTCTTCGTAATACAGTTTGTGAGGGAACAGAGCAGATTTCTGGTATGTGGTTCCAAGGCCGAAACGAGTTGGAAACGGCCACTTGGACAGGAAAATAGATTTTCATTTTTTTCTAGAAATATCAAAACGCATACTTCGTGGCGGATGTATCGATTTTACCAACGGTAATGATTGCTTTGTAGTGAGAAAATTCAGCGACATTGAAAAGTTGTTCATAATCGCACTTTTGTTGAGAAGTGTTCAGCCTTTTTTTCGATAGTCATCATGTTGGCCATCGTGATCCATTTAGCGTTCTAAAAGTGCTTCCATCAGAATTTTCATGGTGGAATACATATTTCTGTTACGCGGAAATGCCCACTTTTGTGTGGTTTGCGAGAGGTAAATGAATTTTAAAATTGCCAACTACGTTGCTTTTACATTACACTTTACACTAAATGTTAGAGTAAATTCCGGTTAAATCTACACCATCACGTTTGCGGGTTAGATGCATATCTGAATCATATGTTCAATCTGTTTCCCTCTCAGTATTCCGGATAGACTACGGTCGACGAACTGTCACTTCTAAAAGCGATTGCACCCGACGTTGTCACGCGGTTGTTTCCATCCGCGGTCCATATGGGACAGTGCAGTTGTGGGTAGTATGTTGTATTCTACCATTAACAGCCTGCGTGCTGTCCAGTTTGTTGTTTTCTGTCCAGGTTCAAGGGTATCTTTTCAATTATATGCTGCATTGTTCTCACTTATCTAACGGTTAGTGACCCACTTTGAGGCCTATTATTTCTCAAATGATAACATTGATTCCCACCTTTACCATTTGAGCTACAACGGTCCAGTCTACTCATCATTGATACTTATGATTCTGACGATTGTTGGTTTGCGGTTTCGCTGCTGTAAACTACAGTGGTGGTTGGTATGTTTTCTTGCTTGTTCGCACGCCCAAATTTTCCACTTGAGATCCCGAAATATCATCCCAAGAGCTGCGTGCTTATCACACCACAAGTCTTTAGTATGGCCTGAAGGCAATGATGGTTGGGCGCCGGATGGCCGCATTAACGCCCTAAGGTTCACTGGTTACTCCGTTTGTACTTCCTGTGTAAAACATCTAGTATCCCCCCGTGCTGAGGGAGTGTGCGGTGATGGGACTTTCCTGTTGACTGCAATAGATGAATGGACTTTATTCCATCATTGATACAGGTGACTCACTGTTGATGAAAAGAAGTACCATGGTGGGTCTCACTCCCCAAAAGCTCAAGTATTTGGTGCCATGGAAATAGAAACTCAGAAGGCATTCGCGGTGGTCCACCTTAGGGACAGATAAAACACCACCACCTTATTGCTCATCATCTGAAGACATGTCCGAATAAGCCGGTTACCTTACTTATATCTCTCACTCCCAGCCGCACAACATTATTGTAAAAGACAAATGGAGAGCTTACAGCGGTTTGAGTGAAATAGCTCACTACGGGCACTAGAGGGTGATTTGTGGATCCCGAAAACAGGATCGTTCATGTATGGAATGTCGAAGACCTGTAGTTACTCGCTAAGAAGCACTTCGGGTTATCTCAGTATCAAACGAACGTCAGTTTGAGTCACATCTTTAGATTGTTAGGCGGAAACGAAATCCTGGAGACGTGACTTATAAGCTATTACTCGCTTTGTCCTATAAGTAAGTGTGGCAAATTATGTAGTATAGTTTGATTCATTATTGCGCGTTGGTTAGTCTGATTTATCGAGGTATTAAAACCCTCAGCGTTCGTACGGAGCACGGGATTGCGAAACCCGTGTGATTATGCAACCCCGAAAGTGCAGCATACGTTCACGTAGTAACCGCTCCGTCTAGCCGACTTAAGCTATGGACAATATTAATAAGAAACACGGAAGAAATCAAAATAAAGCTGTATTCGGACCGTCCAGGATATATTAAACTGATCTTCCTCGGTTCTGTATGAAGACATTTTGCTGGGACTGCAAAGGCCGTAGGTCTGAATGATATACCGCGCAACGTATGACGATGTCTATGAAGTACATTAATGCCGTTGATGACGTTGGCATTCAACCGACATTGTGTGTTACGTCTGCGTGGCTTGCGACTAGCTTGTATTGACCGGTTAAGAGGCAGCGTCCTTGTTTGGACGCTTAGCGACTCAACTTAGGCTCCGTAGAATGCAGAAAAGATAAACATATCTTTGGAGGGAATTCCTAGCATCCCGTTCAAACGATGAACTTACTGCGGTCAACATGGATAGATATCAACGCGACAGAAAGACGGCGCCAAAGATCAGGTTCGGCAGGCGACCGATGGATAATTGTGCAAACTGCGTGGCATGATGAACGTTTGGCGTCGATAGATCAGCCGATAAGCGAAACTAAAATATTTCACAGTTCAATTACTTCCACAGCCCAATAATCCGCAGAAATGAGAGAGACAAGCGTGATGCGCGGTAAATCCCGTTTACTATTTTTGTTGGTGATCAAATTCAGAAAGTGAGGGTGTTGTTTTTAAGCAAACGTGTAGATGAGGTTAACAAAACGGTATATCAGGGATCGAGGCTCCCTGGCGTTTATAAAAGCAGTACACGGAAGCAAACTATCTCAAGCTGCCTGACGATCAACGGGAGGTTTAGTTTTTAATCATTCACAACTTGAGGTTTAGAAAGCCAATTATCTATCGCAGTGCAGAAAAATACTCCAATCAACATGACAGACAACGGAGCTGAAGATGACTGTTAGCTTGCACCACAAACGCTTCAACCACATGGTACTGAACAATTCCTGAATGTGTTCGTCCTTCACATCGTTCATAATAAAAGTCATTCCGAAGGAGTAGCCACGCTTCATACTCAGACGTTGTTCACAGTTTCAGGCAACTGTAGGAAGCAGCAACAAGCGTGAACGCATCGCTTCATCAACCGGTATCTACTTGAAATCCTGTAAGAAAGGAGAAACAATGTTGATATCTTCAATTGAATGACGTTGAAAACATAGTCATACATGCTTTGCTATCAAATATCTTAGTGTTCTTGTTGAAACACAACGCCAACGTCGGTTGATCGTATAGTTCCACACCGACTATATCTTTAAAACGTCGCCAGACTGCGCAGTCTTGGGTTAAAGGAATACGTAGTTTACTTCGAAAATTCCAATGAGCGAATTGATAAGGCTTAAAAACTGGGCCGACATCAATAATGGACTGTTCTGCGAAAATTGTGGAAAATTTCCCCCCCGACAAACTAGTGATTTTAGCGCTTATTCTATGTATCCCAAGTTTCTCATTAATACCGCTCATCTACAATTAATGAGAGCTACTTTGTTTGAACTGTCGATTTTATCATTTCCAAAAATATTTAAAAACAAAGATTCACTCCAAAATGGCCGTCTTCCCTTTGTAAAGACCTTTGAACCTAATCCCTTCAAAAGCCGAACGGATGACTACATACAAAATGTAGTCGAACACCTGCGGCAGTGATATTTTATCGATGTTATCTCATCTTACGCTCTGTACATTCCAACCGGTAGTGTCTAAGGGTATTCACAAGCTAACAAAAAATGGAAAAGGAAGATGAAACGTAAAAGTTTCACACAGATGACGCTATCAAAATGAAAATAAGAATGCAATGCTGTTGAGCAGAGAGAAAAATGTGGTTTGGCATTCCAGAGTGAAGACGTGAATTTGTAGTGGAACGTTTTGGAAAGCCATTAGTTGAATGCTACACATATAAAAGTTTACATACTTGGCTACATAAAAATAGCTGTCTACTTCCACACCAAGCCATATACGACATAGTTGCATACACACGGCACATATACAGAGTGGCAAACACACATTAAATCTAAATTAAATCAGGGAACACTGAGTTCAAGACCCGGTCCTGCTAACATTTAAATACTTCGGCCGCTATGGGCTCGTGAAGACAGGGAAGGGGCTTGTTCTACGCGAATGAAACATAAACCTCTTTATTCGCTTTAGGCTTATAGACCATCATATGGTGCCCTCTCAGATAAGATATCCTTACCGGCTGAAAGAAAATACCATCTGGTACATCGGTAAGACTCACTAGGACCTTGGAAACTTCTATCACATCCCCACAGAGCCTTTTTCGTTCAACACTGAATAGGTTGATGATTTTCACCTTACTATTACAGCTTAAGAGATTCATGCATCGTAGTAGCATGCATCTAGTAGCCAGCGTCTACACATCCTCAAGGCACTGTTTATCCCACGACAAGCATAGATTCCAGACCTGAATACACTACTCCAAATGAGGCATAACAAACGTTTCATATAACAGAATCAGTACTTCCAACTCTCTGGATGAGATGGCTCTCATGCGCTGAAAAAGTGAGCATTCTGCTTTCTTTTCTACCAAGGTGCACTGCGCCGCGGGTTATAAACCACTCTGGATCAGAACCCCGGGATCTCTGGGTTTAGTAACTTGAGTTAGCCTGGTCGGATTACTCGGAGTGAGGAACTGTCTTCGGGTGAACCTGTTGCAATCTTTGATCAAACGTAGGCTTTTTTCTAAGTTGAGAGATAAATTCCACCCGGCTGACTAATCGAGAAGCTTTATTAAGCCAGACTGTATGACGTTCAGATTTTGACTTTCGACAATCTTCAGGTTACCAATGCAGTGCACAGGACAAATGGTGGCTAGTTGTCAGAATTTCCGGATTTTCGCGCCAACAGGCCAGAGGCCTTCAGCACTTTCATTTCATATTTTCTAGTTTCAGCGTAAGTTGTCCTCTCGGGACATTGCTGCAACAGAGGAAACGAGCACCAAACGGAGGATTTGCACACAGAACTGTTACCACTACCGGTAGGAAATCACACGCCTACGAGAACGTCTCGGCTTGCAGGCTGCAGATGTGCATCCACACCCGTCAGTACCCAACCACACGTACAATCGCATGCATCCTCTGCTGACCATCACACATGTACAACGCACACCTGCATTCGTATATATTCGAACACATGTAGTCGTTCATCTGGTGTCGTATGATACCCAGAATGGCTGGTTCCCAACGCAACCAGTTAACGACAATATTAAGGAGTTTCCTGATGTGACCTCGTTAAATGCGACTTGACAGACACGTGTTGTGGTATGCGTTGACAGACCAGAAGTATTACGTTTTTAAAGGACCTGGAAACATAGGGGAAGGTAAACATATCCTATCACATAAATATAGGAAAGAAATAAGTAGGAGATGTATATATGGGTAACTGAGTTGAAGATAACGTCCGCATGAGCAGGCTGTAATACTCTACATTTCAACCACCTCGCTTGGCGTTCTTCAGGTGCGTCGTTATTTACAGGTATACGTTTGACAGCTCTTGTGCTCAACAGAAGCTACTTTCCACAGGATAGATACCATAACAAGAAAGAAACAAGAGGTTAGCCAATCAAGCTCTGCAAAGCATCCTGTTTTGTTTGGGCTGCTTCTTTGTTTTTTACTTATTGTTCCCAGTCATTAAGTATGGGACAGTGTGTACATCAGTCAGCCAAGTTTGCCGCTCGTGGATATTTTAGGCTGCAGTGGTTGAGCGGGAGTGGCTTCCAGCTAATGGTTTCACCAGTTACAACCGCTGACCTGGATCACGGGAACAGAAGCGTAGTAGTTACTTCAAATGAAACCAAAGACTGCCACTTTTTGATTACCACACATTGGCCACAGGGTCATCTTTTCCTAAGGGTAGCACCTCTGGAACACTGGCGGAGGTTCGCGGCATCGGGGTGCAGTCCTGAGTGAATATCGTGTCTGAGCAAGTGAGATCGGTCCTTGAGGTATAGTCGTGGGGAGTGAGAGAGGGAGGTGGATGACAGCACATGCAGAATATACAGCGTGGATAAACGGAAATTGAAAAATAAAGAGGGAAAGTATCATTGATGTTAGCGTGACTCTTGCTCACGGGTGTTTCCAACTCGTTCTGAGTCATCGTTTGCAATTACTGTCAGAGGAACTATCAGGTTTCGCATAATGCACATCGTTGCCACAAAACTACTGGCCGTCTGTTTTAAACAGACGCGCATACATATACACCTGCACACGCATCCTTTCATCTGCTAGTTTGCAGGGTTGTACACACTCATTCAGAAACACAAGAAGCTTGCCCACTGACACACAATTATGCAATCAAACAGACCTCAAACCACATACATACTTCGAACAAACATACCGCAGTAATGCAAAGGTTTTCACATCAAGGGATAAACGTTCTCGTTTTCGATCCAATTTTTTAAACGATCTGGCTGAAATAGCCTGGGCCACAGACTCAGGTAAATTATCCCGTGAGCTAATGCTTTTGTTCGTTAAATACTCGGCTCTGATAGACTCATGGGCACGCGGCTCGCCAAGAGACAACGAATGACCCCTTGTTCGAGGCGTTTCTCTGGTTGAGAATAAAGCCGCTGGTGTGAAATCGGTGAAACCATGTAGAACGTGAAACGTGTCTATTAGGTCACAACGAAGACGTCTGCTTTCCATATAAAAGAGATTGAATTTTTCAGTCTGGCTGCACAGTCTATATCTTCCCTACCACCGACCTTCCTGGTGGCCAGCATTTGAACTTTATCCAAGTATTTTGTGCCTTTTTCGAGGTGCATCTCCCGTGCCTGAAAACAGCATTACAGATGTGGTCTCATGAACGCCTCGTACAGTGGCATGAATACACCGAAGTTCCTAGAATAGAGTGCTTTCCTGAGTTGGAAGGGGCACCCCCCGGCCTTTTTTGTAGCGAATGCACATTGTACTATAGGTATGAAGTTATCACAAAAGTGGACCCCATAATCTCTGTCTATCTGAGTAATCCACAGACGTTCAAGCTCCTGGAGTGATTACGACGGGCCTCTGCTTTTTTAGTGCCGATCAAACTAATGCTCAAGTTCATGCGGCACAGTACGGAGTGAATGTTGCTAACTGAACGCCCAGAATACTTGCACGGGAATGTCAGGGAAGAACATTCACAGCGCAGCTGATTCATTTGGGAGGGGAATGATTTATCTTCCATGTTCCGTTTTTTGACTTCAAAGCCGTCTTGACTTTCAAAGCAATGTAGTTTGAGCAGAAAAAGGAAGGGAAAAATCGACATGAACCTTTGGTGACTGCTCAAATACATATCTGGTGTACGCCTTTTTCAGGCCACTGGTACCATGGATTTCAACCAGTAAGTACGAGACAGGCAGCAGTAATGAATGTACTTAAAAGGGCGTCAACTGACCCTCCGATTACAAACTCAACCCTGTTTGTGATGAGATCTCCAAAATAGAACATTCCATTAAGATTGCTGCAACAGACCTGTTTGTCCAGCATCCTTCCGCGCCAGTGGAGAACACATCATCAACTGGGTAGACGTGCCAAACAGCCGCTAACTCCCCGTTTACTAGTTAATCTGACGACAACAGGTCACTGGCAACTCCTATTGGTACAGGCAGACCTTCACAAAACTTATTTTATGTTTGACAAAACTGAAATCGACCAGTCATAACCAGTTTAACCCTGCACCGCTTCTTTCGTTATCTCAACCACAAGTAATTTAAGGGTTTTTCTTTTGATACCGTCAGTAGAGATTTTGTCCTTCCATACTTTTACATTTTAGATTACCTTGGTTCTACCGCTCTGTTACACCGTGAGATTGCCCGGAACCTAAGAGTGAGGTGTAATGTAGCTGGCTAACAGAGAATTCTTTCAACCCCCGACCCTCACATGGACGGCAGCCGGGGAAGAACTCGCGTTTCTCTAGTTGCCACCTGTGGTGCCACAGTTCCCCGTCTGCGGACAACGACGTTCACCGCTTTAGCAGTCCGGTGTGCGGTCGGAAGTTTTTAATTCGTATTGAGCATATATCACAACCACATAAATATATCTGTTAAGTGAGACCGAAAGAGGGAAACGTGTGTATGAACGCGAGGGGTTCGCCAGTTGACAGGTTACAAGTTGGGGGGAATGCGTTAGGACTAACACCCATAAAACAATGGGACGATTCCACCTGATGAGCCTTCATTCCTAAACCGGAAGACTTATGCTGCTTCACTCCATACGTCACCTTGAATGACCTGACCACCTACGTCTATGTTGCATCATCTATCATAAAGTGAGTGGGTTCAAGGGATCACCCCATCACAGATGATGTAATGTGAAACACTGGCCTTAGGTCAGAAATACTCTAACAACCATTCAGGATCTGATTTATGGGTTGCTGACAGGATTGATGAAAATAAAAAGTCAAGAAACTGCTTTTTTGCTTCCACACTCTTCTGTGATGTCCCTACCTGTCACGTCTTGTCCTCAGGGAGATCTGGAAAGATATCCGACCAAAGGCTATCCATGCGCACTTTGTAGGAAACAGGTATATCGCCACGAACCACTTCACACGGAGGCTTGTTCCGCAAATTCGCTTTTCGGTGGCTAAAGAAGTTTGCCCGTAAATTTATACGGATCCCGCTTTCCTTAATCGGAGACTGCGGCTCCTGTTGGCGTGGTTTCTCCCCACTTGTTACAGCAAATCTGCGGCTCTTACGCCACATATGCCTCTCAGAATCCTGAAGGTCTCAACAAGATCACTTCCCCCTTTTCCCATCTCCCGGAATATCGTCCTAGCTCCCTTAGTCGGTCATGATTGAGCTTCCCTTGAAACCCCCTCAAACCTAAACAACTCACTGCGGGCTCTGTGTGGAGCCGCTGGGCATGTAGCTGATGGTATTAAGTCATTTTTGTTCAACACTCCCAGGTCTCTAGCCTTTTCTACACATTTATTGGTGACTAGACCCTGGGCATCGGGTACTTATAGTGGTTCACAAGTTCCTGTTACCATTGGACATTTGGCGATGTTCATCG
>LUCH01005473.1:22872-38724 GCA_013368495.1 Paragonimus heterotremus | reverse complement strand
AGAGCATTCTTGTCATAGCTCTCCTATCGACCTGTATTGCTAATAGTGTCTCGGGTTGCTTACCAACTATCTTTTGTAGGTCAGTGAGAGTTGCTCACACATCTGCTTGATATTCTGCTCCGTTTTCGATTTTGACGCTCTTCCTAACTCTTCTTTTTGTCACGAATTACTTTTCGTTTGAAATATCTTTTCTCTGTAAGTTCCAGACTTGAGCAACTCCTTTTAATTCCTCTAAACCGGATACTGTAGGCGAGTGACCGCCTAGCTCAGTCACCGAGCGATCCACCAAAATTACATCCCCAGGTTTCACAGGCGTAGTTTTCATTTTATTCAATTCAGGCAAACCTCCTTCCGTATTCTCATTACACCGTGATGTTACTTACACTGGCTACAACTTGGGCAGGCCCATTTTGTGCCGTATACAGTGCATAGACACGCTTACGCGGCCTGCCGCGCTTCAAGCGTTGCATGTGTCACAGCACATTCCGTCATTTTTCACATCGAGCGGACGATCGTTATTACTGCAAAGAAACTCAGCGTCGTCCTTTTTATTTAGCTTGCTTTCAGTAAGCCGCTGATGGGTCGCTCTGGTGTCCCCAGTCCTCATGGATAACCTGGGTCTGTCGTTGGTATGGCTTGATTCTTTAATTTAAAAAATCCCTTCAAGAGTGTCCTGGTAGTCAGAAGGTGGTCACAAACTAAGAACTAGACAGCCTACAAGCCTTCCAGAGATCTGAAGTGAAAAACGATAGCATACAAGGGCTCACCTGAAACTCTTCTCGACTCTCCTTCTGCAATGTTGCCCGAGATGTCTAGCACGCTTATGTTGTCCGACTTTCAATAACCTTAATGATAATTGGGCCCTCTTTAGTGATAGCACTTGTTTTAGACAATCTACGGTAGTAATATCGTTTCCTCTCTCCAGGTCCAAAAAAACAAACCGACTGCCGCAACTTTCACTGATATTCAGTTAACTTTCCAAGACGAAACGATTTTACTTCGAACTTACCCAGTTTCTTGTACCAGTGGGCTCCTGAGAGCGTCACGACAAGAGAAGGAATTCTTCCCTTCCATAAGTAGTCTTCAGGGTTACTAAATGAAACGCTAGGAGTTCAGGCTATCAGTGACAGCAGAAAACAACAAGTTCATAGCTATCACCGATAAACCTGTTTATCCTCCCATTGAAAAGACACGAAACAAAAGCGAAGTGCATGGCTAACGGGTTTGTTCTCTAGGACCTATACCTTCGGACCTTAAGGTGTGTTGTACGTGAAATAACCGTAACATAAAAACGATTGGTATGTCCCCCTCAATTTCTATAAATGCGCATGCATGCCGTTTGGTGGGGACTGTGATGATGCCTTTGTGGCTCATAGAGTACTCAGCACAGTGTATTTCAGGAAAATCGACCTGAAGAAAGTTCAGGGCATCTGAATGTCGTATGACGAAGAAATGGTCGTACAAAAAAGATTCGCTACCCTTGGAATGATAAAACGGACCTATCCCAGCCTGGGTAAGAAAGCATTTGAGACAGCTTACGGGGGTTGCATATTACCACTACATGATAATCGTGTCGTATACATCTCCGTGAAGAAAGGCATACTTGTTGTTGACCGTGTTCATCCGGCAGCTACCAAGTTTGCCACTGGCCTGCAGCTTGTTACTTAGGAGTCGCAACTCGAAATTACTGATTTGTGCCCATTTGAATTTCGACGACGTCGCAGTGATTAAATTATTATACAGTCTTTTTACCGTAGGGCTTGTTGAGCAGTTCTTCACGTTAACGAATGACAGTGGCCCACGGGGTTCTGACGAGGAATTTTACATGCTCAGTCCTCGAACTTTCTTCGGACAGCAATTCTTTTCTTACAGAGTTATCAATCACTGGAACGGCCTCCCTTCTGAGATCGTTAGTTGCATAGCTAGGGATCGTTCTAAAGTCTTGTTAGATTCGTGTTTAGGTAAAACCCTGTTAAGGTCATAACCGTACTCTGTTCCCGGTAATTGCTACAGTTCCCAAGAGCGGTCCTTTACCCTGTTTTCAGTTATTGTCTTTCATATCAGTGGATGCTCGCTGGATATTGTAACAAATAAACTGACTGGAACCGAGTGACTTGGTCCTCCAGTCTCGAACCCATGTATTAGTCTCTGAAGTCACTGGGGTGAATTATTAATTCGTTTTTAACTGTCTTGCGCAGTGCACATTGTCTCCAGGCAAACTTATTTAACGCCCTGTGAACTTTATAACAGATGATGATGTGGCATAAGCCTATGCCCTGAATCATTATATTACCATATTTACTGGTTGATTCTCAGGTTGGTGGCTGATTGTCCAAGTATACCAGGTCGGGCGACTGTTTTTTCGATATCAGGCGGCCTCACGTGTCATAAAGGGCACTCACGAAAAACTGGTGTAATGGCACTATTCACAGACATTGCGTCGCTGTAGGAGCAATGCAGCGTGAGAAAAAATACGTGTGGTTCACCTAGGATTTCTATTAGATAGATAAAATTCTAACAGTGCCTTAACTTGCGCCTTATAAAAAGCATTGGTAACAGAAGTGTCTTATTTTAAAGGTCTTATTCTAAACAGCTATTTATTTTAACCCCGCAACCCATGTGGATCTACAAAATTAAAAGGTTTCTCTGTCGGTTCTTCGAAGAAATGAAAAAGTTAACCATGAGGTTTCGGCGGAGCCTTTGATATTCCAGAGTATAAAAATCAAAGATTTCGAGACAAGATTCGTATGTAACGCTTGGAAAACCCACTGGGATTTTTGTTGCAGCTCGATGCACACATTCCAGTACAGTTACCTCTTCCTTTCAACCACAACTAGCGTATTCAAGCAATAATCGGATGTGAACCCCATGAAGGGGTTGGAAAGCTTTCTTGTCTGTCCGTTTTATCATGTCCGATACATCGAATTCCATCTTAATTGATTTTTTGTGAACAGGTTGGAGGACAACACAGCTGCTTGCGTATACTGCGTTGCGGAGACGTTGCCAAATGCGCATTCAAGAGCTACGTGCGCACACTTGTCGGTGTTGTCGGAAAGACACCACTCTTCTGGGCATGGTTTAGCCGTGATGAGGTCAGCTTGCAAGGTGTTAGGATCATAAAGGTTCCCATTTTTGAGGTCATCCCCATAGAGAAGAGAGTGAGTGGAATTTCTCTCGGATAAATCGTTAATATAGATCAAACAGTACTGGTCTTAAGCCTGATCCTTGTGGCACCTCCACTGGAGTAGATGCGAGAGGTAAGACGTCGAGACCAGCTTTAAACTGTAGTTTCTGTTATTCGTTAGACTTTCCGGAACTCTCGCTATCTCATTATTTTGTGTACGAAAATAAAATCGAATTGTGATACATTAGATTTTCGAACGAAAACACTGCCGTCGCACAAGAATACCGATTCTCTGTACACATGATCCCAACCAAACGGTCTCCTACTTAGTTACAAAGAGGACAATTTTTTCCGGATTCATCCCTGTTTCGCGCGGCGTTAACATTCAAGAATTTCTCTTCAGGTTTTATGTGACTTAGTTCCAGGTATCAACAACAACAATATAACAGCCATGAACCTGACCAAAAGGTACTGTGGCTCGGGCCGCCGTTCATCTCAACAGTGACGTAGAATATCTTAGAAGAAAACGTTACTAAGAAAGTCAAAAGTTAATAACAGGAGACTAAAAGGATGAACTAGAAATGGTTTGAAAACCAGTACGCATTGACTGCGACACATCGCCATCTCGGATAGCGTCTCTAACCAGCGGTTTGAGTGATCACGAGGATCCCATCCAGGCAGGCGACACCTACCCACTTTGCTCAATGGAGCAGTCAAGGTCTTCATATTTCGTGACCACGCTGTTGCTTGACCACCACGCGGTTTTACCCAATTGTTGGTGGCCTCAGCATGTAATGCCCGGTACGGTAAACGATCAGATGACATACGGAGTACGTGACCCAACCATCGTCGAGTACAGCACATTCGCCCAATTGAGCCCGGCTGGACTTCGGTCAATTGCTCAGCATCTTAAGGCCTCGTAATGATCTCTCCCCGGAAAACCGTCCTCTCCAGTCGTTCTCCCGTTTCTCTAAATTGGTATCAGTGTTTTTTCTTCCCGGCATGATATTTTTTTTGCTTTCAGACTGTTCAACAGTTTGCCCCAAATTATTCTGTTCTTTTACTTCACTCTTACCATAAGCGCTTGAAAATTCGAACTCTCCTTCCTCCCTAGTGTAACCATTTCTGGGATAGCCTTGTTCTTCTCTATATTTCCATTCCGCTGCGTATCCGCTACATCTTTTTGTTCATTTTCCACCAACCTCTCTGGTCATGCGTTCGGACCTAATAGTTAAATATACATACTCATTATCGGTTGACTTTAATTTGTTCCACCTTCTTATGTTCTGGAATACTCTTTCTGAAATCGTTACACTGAGCCCTGTAGACTTTTTCAAGCACGGGGTAGATTGGCTCACGCTGGGCGTCCGACCCAGCCACTGAGCTCTAGATGCCTACAGTTTGATCCTTTGCGTGGCTCACTTATTATGTTGGCATCCTATACCAGGAATGGTTGGGGGCATACTTGTACTGCAGTTGGAGAAAAACACCAGCTTCTCTATGTTTGCACTTTGGTTTTCGTATTCCTTACATTATGGTATACATAACACTACAAATCGTCTGATGAGGGCGAACTCCCTGTGGTTCGTAATTCCAGACTAACCCGCAATCAACTGGTAATGATTCACTTCCGACACTGCAGCTTTGTCATATCATATGACTCAGTTATAAATTTGATGGTATTTATGACAAGTTACACTTGAGCCTTCAAGGAGTCATTTTAATTTCTATCACGCCAAACCGGCTTGTCGCTACTATACTTCGTAGACTTAGCTCGCGTACAACACATAGGGGAGGAGCAAACTTAGTTTTGATATGACTGTGATTATACGATTCGCTCTTCTTGTCATGGCGGCTAAGCATCAACGTGAACCATTGGTACATTGCTATTTTCGATAATAATGTAACTGCATCGATCACATTGTCCGCGCCCTATCAAACATCAGAAAACCACTGCTCATATAGAAGGCTGGCAGTTTTTTTCCCTCATATCTCATTGGGGCGTATAATTCGGTTACCAAAGTTGAACTGTGGGACTGTTTGATAGGAAAGCATGTTAAAATCCTCGAAACGGTTGGCATTGCGCTGTGTTCCCAGATTTGCAACTGTTAATTCTTACCGTTCTAAAACAGTAAAATGTGTACAAATACATCGATCAAAGATAGAATGAAATAGTTGTCTATCGCTATCAAAAATTCAATCCAAGGATTTCCATAGGTTACTAATTTTGGTTGTAGTGTTTACCCCTTCTTTAGGGAAAATAAGGTTACAAATCAATGTTTGCTTCAAACATAAAAATTG
The DNA here is from genome assembly GCA_013368495.1 of Paragonimus heterotremus. Classification (NCBI taxonomy): domain Eukaryota; kingdom Metazoa; phylum Platyhelminthes; class Trematoda; order Plagiorchiida; family Troglotrematidae; genus Paragonimus; species Paragonimus heterotremus. Next base: position 33,299 of record LUCH01005473.1, on the reverse strand, counting down.
TTTCCAGAGTGCAGTCTGTCAGGGAATTTGCATTCGATCTGCCGGTATCGTTCGATTTTGTCATTTTTTATTTGTTTTCCTAGTAATATCTGGTATGAATGTTTCACTGAAACAATGAATACACTATGAAACGTATACACGCACCTATCCAGAATTGCGTCTTCTAGGCGGTGCAGCAGTTCGAGCTACCGTTGATCCTGACAGTAGTTTACGAACTAAATGGATAGAAATATAGAAACCCATTAGACAATGTCGACAATCTTACCATAGTGATGAATACTAGCACAGGCGCAACTCTTTTGTATTGCTTTCTGTCATTTCCATTCTCGTTGGATTCAGAGATAATTTCAGTCTTTTACTTGCATTGCGTTCGTTATCATTTAGTATATTGTCTGGTGTAGACGATGTCAAGCTGCTCCGATGAAAACGGAAGTTTATAAGCTAATCAGGGGAAATAACGAAACAAAGGAAAAGACATTAAACCGGTGCGCCTAGAGATTCACAAAACGAGCCTCATTGTCCGTTGTTCTCCGTCATACTGGTCAGCGTCTTTAATCAAAAGGTGCTCACTTAGACCTTAACCAGGTGGCCAAGAACGCCCTACTGAAGCAAGCATCAATGTCAGTGCCTACATGTTCCAAAACACGAGACATTCGGTGGCTACCAGGCTGCCGTTTACAGCCTAACCTGCCATTCGCAAGCAAGGTATGACGTTGCAAGTGGAGTTAGCATTCTTAAGATATGTCCAAGCCAACGGAGCTCAGTGGTCGAAAGACTGTTTGTCCCGAAGATACTTAAGCGAACTTCGTTATTTACAACAATGTCCCCACTACACGTCTTCAAAGACTGATAATCGGAAAAGGCCACTGTGAACATTCTCCGCCCGAATGAGCCGGGTCCCGCAGTCGTACCGCACGATCGCCCTTACAGGGAAATTATACCCTCTGTCTTTCACAGAGAGATTGAGATCTTGCCGTCGCCGGATATGACAGATACCATCCGAACTCCAGCTGTACGATTTTTGATCTCATCGGATATTCCCCGACTCTGGTGCAGTTCCAAACTACATGAACTTCTTGACTGCGTCCGATAGCTTACCACTTAAAGTGAGAATAGACAAAGAGTCTAATCAACGTTACAAGGGTAGTTTACAATTGGAAGGTGGAAAGGCTATATCAAACTGACGAAAGAAAACCTCCAGTCTGTTTAAAATGTTCTGGGCTCCCTGAGAGCCCCTACGGATTAAAACAATGTCATCTGCGTACTCTGTGTTTCGAAACCGAGCGCCTGGAAGCAGTTGCACATCGTCATATTGGTAATCTGTCAGGGTGCACTCTAGGACCTCGTTTACTGTAAAGGTGAGGAATGGGGAGTTTGGGCAGCCTTGTCGCATCCCACCCAAGATGCTAACGGTCAAAAGTAACCCGGTCCGAAGTCTCACTATGAGTTGCCTTGATAATGTTGGTATACCTCTCGGACGTATATTCGAAAAACAGTCCCAGATCCTAGCTCTATCAACAGAATCAAAGACCAACCTGAGGCGTGTGCATTCGAAACCGTTTTGTGGCTGGGTAATGTGCACCATTTCGTAGTACCGTCAAAGAGGACGTGTGATACTCTATAGGAGACCCGACTGTCCATCCTGCATCCACTACACTGGTGGTACTATCGCCCATTTTCGGCGACTACTTATTCGCCGTTAGGATCCCGCTCATTTCCCAGTTAGTCCTCATGTGGAAGGCTATCCCCCACTCCACAATCTACAGACGTGCCCAGTGGCATTGAACCGAGACACCCGGTTACCACGATTCATCTGTGTGATTTATCACGTTCGATAGTCCCACGTATTTCTGTGTACTCGTGGAGAGTGATTTCCTTATAACACCGTCTGATAGAAACCCCTAACTGGGAACCATGTTCACTATCGTCAACAAAATACATTGTCTACTCAGTCGGAAACAGTTATAAAATGCCGTGACACTAAATTTTATCTCCTGCCCTGAATCGTGATTTTTAGTAACCTGAGGCCAACTCGGTTAAATAAATCATGAAACGTAACAGAGTTGTACAGTTCCCGTTTGGTTATTTACATATTATCATTTATGGTCGCTTTCCACTTCTTTTCCGCGTGATGTGTAGTTTCTACTCACAGGTGATATCACATGCCACGTTTTGTTTTTCCCTCCTACCCGTTTAAGGTCAGTTTCAAGAGAATGAAACCAATGTTGTCCATTTCCGAGAAATCCCTTCGCATGTGTTACAAAAGGTGTGCAGTTATTTTGCCTACAAGGTTCGTTATACAAACAGCTCCAGTGAAATACCGGAATTTCCCATTGCACCGGAAGTTTGCCTCGAGCTGCTGATGGCCGCAAATTTCTTGGATTGTTAGTCGTCTGTGAGATTGTTAACTTCCTCATCCCAAACCAGGGACTAGAGTTTCACTTTCTTTTTCCATCTCTTGTCATTCTGCGGGCAGCATGCCAGCGTAATTCGTAACTCTATTGCGGTTTGCTTTATTTACTTAGGATACCATACTTGAAAACAAATTACGGAATTTCTTCTCATTATTGTTTTTATTTGCTACATAGTTGAACCATTTAAGTGCCGGAATTGCTTTGTTCCATCTTGTCCATGTGTTACCCGCTATGTTGGATTGCCACAAACGACGCTATGTAAACGTTGTATAAGCCGTACTAAAACTCCCCGACCTTCTCTCCTGGTCATTCATCCTCTCTTCTGGCTATTTGTTCTCTGTTCCTGACCATTTAGCTGTCTATGAGAGTCATGTTTGATCTGCCAGCAGTTACTTGTAACTGCCGTTATGTTGATGTTTTCGGGTTTGTTACGTTTCAGGTACTTCACCTTCGTATTTTGTAGCGTTTATTCCTCACCGTTCTCAAAGGCAACAATACATCAACCGTACAAATGTGAAGCGAAGATCAAGCTAGAAAATAAATGAAACGGAAAGGCAAGGACCTGGCTACCAAAAACATCTATTTCTGTATTCAAACACTTAACGTCGGGATATCCGAATATTGCAAACAAACAGTCTAGTTATGATTGAAAGTAAGATGTCTCGACATCCAAAGTCATCAACTGCACTTACCTCATAACGGAAGCAATGCCAATGAGGCAGATCAACCGGCATCTGATGTAAACTATCCGCCTACTGACTCAGTAAGTCGCAAGGGGGCCCCAGCTAGAGAGACAAATCCGATGTACATTGGCTACCCTCCCAGTGATTGATGCCATTTCTCTGCACCGGGTGATCGCCTGCCCACTCTACAATCTGCTCCAGTCAGTCACGGCATTGTCCCAAAGTGCTCGATGTGGCAAACGACTGACTGGCTTCCTTAGTAGATGGACCAACCTGTTTGTGCATACCTAATGGTTTGACAGAATAACTCGCATGCATTCGTTATCAGATACCCACTTTCGTTGTTGTTGCCTGATGCAAGCGATCAAACGCAGACTCCGATGATCAAATACCTGAAGATAGTTCACGTCTTCTACTCTGTGCGGTCAAGTCTCACGGCTATGAAGTAGTGGATTCACCCTATAAACACCGTCTTTATGCTTCAGTGAGATAGCTCTCCGTTGCCACGGGTCTCAAATCTAGTTCATTTCTTATGCCTCCGCCATTGCAAAGATAACTTGCTAAGAACAGAAACCGATTAACCCGTATAACTTCGCTGGTCAACATTAAATCCATGTAATCACAACAGTCTTGCGGAGACATTGCACTTTGAAATTGCAAAACGCATTCTAAAGTATTCGGCAAGGCGTGGTTTGTCATCCAACATTGTTTGTACTGATCAACATCTTGTCGTCGGCGTAGCTAAAGTCAGTCAGCTCCCCACCGGATAGGAGGTCCACACAGACATTCTGTGTGCCACACACATTCTTCCATTACTTCGTGTATGACAAAATAACGAAAGTGGGCAGTCTTGGTGTACGTCGCTGTTGGTACTGAAACTGTCGAGTAGTTCGCCGTAAACCCTAGCTAACTTGATCTAGTGGTCCAACCTTCTTTAACTATTGTGAACACGTTTACCGTCCACCTCGCTGATAGCTTTATTTACAGACAGACGACTTGAGTCTAATTCGAGTAAGTTAGAAGAGTGTTAGTGTCCTGTAAAACAAAAGTGGTTTCCATTTCATTGGCTTTCTCAGTTTGCCTAACCTGACGGTCAGCGATCACGCTATGCCTCAGCTTCTCTCTCCGCAACTTGTTATGTGAACTTCCAGGTGAAATATTCTGTGACATCCAACAACCCTATTGACTTCTCTGAATTCTGATGATAGTTTGACCTATGACCTGCCGTGCTGCATATTAAAGTATCTGAGCATTGAAAGGCCTGTGAGGTTAAGATCTGGTAGCTTTTGAAATCCTCTGCATTGGAACGACCAAGCTTGTATTTTAGACTAATTCGGTGGTTATGCTTCAGCGCCGGAGTCGTCAGTTTCTCGACAGCTTGCCATTACTATCGATGAGGCTGCTGCTCAAAGATAGTAAACCTAAAACGATAACGTATTAATGCATGGCTTGAGTCCAAGTATTTGTCCCAATAAGAACGACGGTCTTGAATGAAACTACGCCACCCCTAACATGTCCATATAATATATCTGAGATTAGGTTGGATTTGGAGAACGAGGGCATCAAGTATAATGATGACACGCACGATGTTCAAAATTAGTGCTGGTCATTAGTAGCTCGTGCTGAGCACACTTTTGCAGCAGCCGCCCGACATTATCTGAGCGCTATGAATCCATCCCCAGCCTGTAATCTGAAGAAGACCGACCTGGACGTCCACATCTCTTATCAATATGACTGTCACAGTCGTGTCAACTTAAGGATAACAGTCAGATCTTGATAGGGCAATGGTGTCACTACAGTCGCTCGGAACACATAGAGACGCAATGAAGAGACTTGACATGTAGAGCTGGTCTCAACGAAACCTGTCAAGCGGACGACACAGAGTCTACTGCCAACGGGATTCAAGTCTGTCGGTGCGGCTGCAACAGTTGTAGTGAGGAATGTACACACTCTGGCCCGACCGGTAGCGGCGGTCGTGAAACTCCCGAAGCGCACAACCTGTATGGAGTAGACAGCGTAGGTGCCGTCAGTTTGATGCGCTGACTGTCATAGATTGTAGTCTCTGAAATGCGACAAATGTCGATTTTCGATGAGTTTAGCGTCCAAGCGAGAGCGGTCTTTTTACCCATCTGTTTTTGAGCGCGAACGTTGAGAGCGCCCATGTTAGCTCGTATTCTGAGCCTGATAACCAAGTCATCGTGCACAACTTTACATATCCGATAATTAGAAAGTTTATTTGTCCCCGACCCTCTAGATGCTACAGACGCCGTTGGAGAATGGAAGCTGTCGATCAAAGACAGCTCTCTGATGCTCATAGAACTACACCAGCCAAGCACCTCCCTCAACCCCTCGAGATCCCTGCTTTAAGTGCCTCTATAGTCCAGTTCATTGACGTCTCAAATCTACACTGGGATTCGTTGTCAAACAAAATGATGATGGAGAAGTTACATAGGTTTACCGGCATGTCAACATGTTTGTCTGTCCATCTCTCGTTCTTGTGTGGCCAATGAGGTGTAGTGAGTATCGAGATTCGTGTCTGTTGAAAGCATTGTGATAGAAGATTGATCCAAGGTCTAGTTGTCCCTGTTTCTCTTTTTGCTAATCCCCTTACCTTGGCGTCCGCTAGTTTGACCTCGTGATCTGTGGTTGCACAGTGTTGCCAAAAGTTTGATTCTAGTCTGTCCATCCCAGTGCTGAGTGATGTTCGTGTAAACTTATCTTCAATTGTTATACATATAGATAATGAGATGGCCCTTGTGCTGGCCTACCAACAGCATCAGTTACTGAAAGTCAAGTTAGGGAACTCTGTATTTTCCACAACCAATCACCGTCTCTGATATCCGAGAATCAGTGTTTGTGAATATTACGGGCTCATTTCTACTGAACACTCAAAGTAATCAGTATACTGTCGTTATAGCAACACTAGTCGTCGAAGTAGCACTGCTGCAGTTTCAAACCAAAAGTTGTCTACAGTGAAGGGACCTGGGCATTAATCGCATCGTGACGTGTGAAGGACTACCAATTTAGGTCATGCCTTAGAATTGAAGTATTTCGAATATACATGCAGAAATTTTGCAATCGCGCACATTCAAGCGACACCATGTCATCCACAAACGCGTGGGCCCTTTAAATACAACGGCCTATCAACCAAGGAATGGCTGACAGTTAGAGAGTGCAATTGAGAGTCTACCCCATCACTGGTCTTACTAGTCCGCCGAACGCCTTTACAGGTCAACAAGAAAAAACCTGTTTGGCCTGATGCACGGTATACTGATTCGACTCTCACTTGATCAGTGTGTTGAACCATGGTCCCAATGCAGTGGTTCATCTAAAGAACCGTTCGCCGAGAGGTGAAGAGCTAAACGAAATGTGAAAGTTTCGTAGGTCTGTATGAGCCAGCAATAGACGACTCGGCTTCTTTACATATTTAAGAAGCTGAACTCAGGAGAAGGAGTGAAATATTTAGACTATCGGTACACTGATGTCAACAGCCCGGGATCACGTGAAGAGGTCCAAGACGTGGACCACTGTACAAGATTGGGCAAAACGATGAAATAAAGTAAGCACATTACAGCTAATTAACAAATAGGTATGATATGCCTTTGAACGAGGAGGAACGGAATTACTGACCCTAGAGTGATGGTTGTGGCGGCCAGCAGACGACAGAAACTCAAAGAATCACAGAAAGAGAAGCGTTGTCCACTACTCATTGACGTCAGTAAGTAGCGTGGCACGAATTGGAAAGCCACATGCACTAATCATCTTTAGCATCTAAATGATCGAAGACTGTAAGTTACAACCAGAAATTCGAGTGTTTTGTGCGGAACATTAGTGTGGGAGATAGCAATGTTCGGCTGGTAGGGAGTGCATATCTGGTGCGAGTGTACGAGATAGTGTTTACCTTCGTTGTGGTGCCTGATCGCGTACCTTTTTCTTGATATCTGACCGTTTTTACGAGTAAAACCTTAATGGTTCTGTGCGTTTTTCCTCCTCTTAACCAATCCGGCAAATTCGATGATACCCACACATTTTTCTGTTCTGGTGCTCGAACACGATGTGATCAGTTTCGTCTGATTGAAACAGTTTGGATCGAATGACCTAACGACAAACGACACAATACCTAGTAAAGTGCTGATTTGTGAGCAGCGACCGAGTCATAAATAAATTTTGTTTATCGATGAGTCGAGGAGTAAGTTTAGGCTATCGTCTCCTTGAGATGACTTGGATCCTCGAGTTGGTTAGTATCCCTTATTTTTGACCACTGTTCTAAACAATTCAACGTCGTCCTAATGTTTCATCCCTCGTTTGAGTGGATCTCCTGTTTATATATTGGTATATCATTTAATGGTTGAGCGCCTCAGAACAGCAGTGAAATTTTGTATCTACAGTCTACAGGATCACGACGGGTACATCCTAAGCTTTACACGCTTGTTGCTGTTTGTCGATCTTTTGCTTTTTTTCATAGACCTTGGCAGGTCTATGCGGCGGTTTTTTTCCATCTTGATTGGTTAGGCGGCACTGCGGGTTCATTGACAGCCGGCCCCACGTGCCGTAGGTGTAAACCTAGATGACCTGCATCAGACCATCATCATCATAAGTAGCAATACATCAGTGGTTCTCGCCAATGTTTAACTGTCATACAACCATGAGTAAATAAATAAAACCTGTACACAAAGGAGGAAAGGGAGGGGACGGGAGGAGAACTAACTACTGAAAATTCTTACCTCTATTTTCAATCAATCAACATCACGGTACCTACACCTTACAAACAAACAACTGAGCTATAAGTGAAAGTAAGACGTCATTAGCAAGACAGCTTCCTTAGAGCCTTCACTGCCCTGCGTCATTAAGTACGCTAACTTCACAGACAACTCGGCCAAACAACGACCGTATTCACGCCATTGAGTTCGACTGGCCAACATCTCACCTAACATCTCCAGCCACCGACTGTGTGAATCGTGAAGGCCCCAACCCGAAAGACGAATCTGATCTACAGTGGCCAGCTGCTTCGTGAACGATTTCATTTGTATACGCCAGGCCATCTGTCCACCTCTCAGCTTATGCTAGTCGGCCGCAGCATCGGCGAAGTGTGGTCGGTGTGGCAGATGACTAGCTGGCATCTTCAATACATGTCCTAACTATTTAATTCTGTGCAAATGTAGGGATTGAGGAAAAGGATTCGTCTGACAGTCACTGACAAATACTCGCTTCCTAACTTCTCTGGTGCCACCGATACCAGCGATCCAACGCAAACACCGGTGGTCAAATACCTGAAGATAGTTCAGGTCTCCTACCCTGAGTGACCGGGTTTCACTGCCGTAAAGTAATACAGCCCTCACGGCCCCCCTGTATACGTGACCCTCAAGTCTCAGAAAGATACCCCTCTATCGACAAAGGTATCCCAGATTAGTGAATACCGCCGTAGCCTTTCTTCGTTCTGAGAACCTGTCTTTCTTCCCTCTTATGCATCCGTTTTTGTCTCCCACTTCGTCTTATCAGTTGTTCAGAAATCGTTCACTCACAACTGTAAAATAATTAGTGGGAACTTAAGGCATGAGGTTGTTCGAAACACCTATTCTGCTACCCAGGTCACAGCAGCGAACTGATCCAAACCTGTCGTCAAGACGTCTCTTCTTAGGTGTACCGTAGGTACAGCAGAACTGGATTTCTACCGCTCTCACGGAGCTTGTGATCAGACGTTGGTTATCCTACTTTGCTTCTAAACACAGCAGTGACTATCGTGAATTGAAACACAGGCTTACAAAAGGACTGCGTAAAGGCCGTAGGAATAATCTATTCCAGCCAACTGCGGCAAATTGATACTTGAGCTGAAAGCTTTTGGAGACATTCCGAATGGTCTGAGTCAGTTATGGGCGACAGAGATAATTTTAGGTGTGATACTGACTTTCTCCCATCGTTAACCGAAGTGGTTTTGGAAGTTAGTTTGTAACGTAATAAAGTTCCAAGTCCGAGTCTTCTTTTCCAAGCTCTTCTCAAAAATGATGATGAGAAATGTTTGTCTGAACTTATCACACTCCTTCGCTCGGTATCAAAGCTTGGCAGAGTGCTACGTGGCTGTTTCCTCTCAACAACCATTCCCGTATTTAAAGAGCTATTTAGCATCATGAGACAGTCTCAGAGACATTAGCGTTGTCTGTCGCGTCCAAGATGCCCACTGGTCTTATAATACAACGGATTCTGAAGAGCAGAGAGTACCACCCTCGAGACAGACAGGCAGGCAGGTGGAGTACACATACTTTTTTTCTCAGCCAGCGACTGTGAGATTTTTGGGTCTGAAGACTGCTTCCCATCTGACTTTCTCACATTCTCTTTGAGGCGTTCATTTAGAATACGTCAAATTCTTTTGACTATTGAATACGCAGTTTTCTCGATAGTTCTGCACCTCAAGTGACTTTTGGCCGGAGTATCCGATCTCCCACTTCCCAACCGACTTCGTGATTAATGACATTCCGGAAGGAACATTTTGAGGTTCAGAAGACTTCGGAATAGTGTTTTCACCAGGCGCTTACCTGACGGGCATTGAGTATACGCAACACATCAATTTGTTCTGTGAACAATATCCATACCATGTTAAGTCGGTTGGATGATATGATTGGTCTGTATGGTATACATGTCGCACCTACAAAATATAAATTGCCTTCATAAGACTGAATGAGCACTGACGATATCTTCATTGCTGCGGGCAGACCGCTTGGATTTCACCCGGTTAGCTTGTAGTATATCTAATGGAGTATCTGTTGCCTTGACGTGGTGATCAGGTTCGTACATTGTACAGATTCGGTGAGGTATACTGACTGGGACTTCGGTCTCATTAGTGTAGTGAGGACGAGCGATCACAGTATACTATTCACACCAGGAGCGTGGATTTTGACATTGAAGTAGCCACAGGAAAAATACAAGAAGAAACATTGGAGTGCAGAATGGCATGAAATGGTTTTCCGTACATACAGGAAGTGAACATTGGTGTCCCTGGCAGCCGTGACATTGTGGAACCAGTACAGAACTTAAATGAGTGGATTTGTTTGTAATCATGTTGAAGCGCATACCTCATACGTTGGCTTCGTGAATGAATAACCCTTGCGTCACCTGCGTTCTTGACTCGCAACACCAGATACAATCTTGTCAGATAGGCCAAGGGGAGCAGTTAGACGAAAAGCATATGCACTCATAGATCTGTATGTCGCACTACTGACGGCCTAGGAGTGCTTAGTTAGTAAGAGATGACCCTAGTATTATGCAACAGAATTGTTTTTGTGGTTCAGGCTTCAGGACGACGAGTGTTAGAAAAGATACATGCAGACAAATATCA
>LUCH01005471.1:6901-22882 GCA_013368495.1 Paragonimus heterotremus | reverse complement strand
GAAACAAAATAGAAATCCATGTTCACACTTGTTAAGTGTGCCATACTGACGTAGAATATCGAATAGCCTTTTAGTGTAATTTGATGACAACGCAACAGGATATGTATAAAAAGGACAGGTTAGGAAAGAGGCTTGATCAATATGTCCGGTGTATCGAGCATGAGCTCTGTCGTTTTTTGGAGCGTAGTGGGGGTCCAGCCAACAATATTATTCGGTCGAGAGGTTCGAAGAATTCCACTTCGTCGGCCTGAGACAGGACACATTCCGTACATCAGCTTGGCAAATTGTACTGTCTTCTGACTTTTTGGTAGTGTACTTCACAAGTGTACTTCACAAAAATCAATTCTTGAATGTTCAAAGCGTATAGCGTTGCCTCAAATGAGGCTGCACCTCGCAGGCTTTTCCGTTCTCTGCGCTTTCGGTCTTCTGACGACACTCAGGCTGTGACTGCAACAGAAAGTTTTGTCCTCATGCTTGATTATGAAACGTAACAAAATCTGTGCACACTAGTTGGAAGTACAACGAACGTTATGCTATAGGTATATAAATAATATTTCACGGATTTCCAACGGTGACTTCATGGAAGCTTCATAAGGTAGCCATAGTATGCTCGTTTTCTCTAAGGCAGTCGTTTTCGCAACATGGACGGCTTTTCGTTTCTATTTTTAGCCACCTCTAGATAATCCTCGGAAAATTCATATTCTGTTGCGGGTTTTCTATAGTACTTGGTTACTGTCAGTCATCCAACTCGCTCTTTGTTTCTTATTGGCGAACCTGAAAAACGCTGTCTAAATTTCAGCCATCGTCTGACTGTAGTCTTTTTCTACATAGAACGGTATCTGCTACCAACCTGATTATCTTTGAAGAACTCATCGTGCCTGCGCACGTTATGAAGGCTTCCCAAAGCCTTTGTGTCATCAAAAAAGAGGCAGCATGTTCACTTGGGTTTCTTCGGTAATCCACTGAAAAACATCAGAAACTGTGGTGATCCCAGAAACTATCTCTCAAACAGCTATCGGACAAGGAAGCGCTGTAAGTGTTCTCCTATAATAATGTCGTAATAACCAAGCGTAATTCTCCGTACCTTCATTTTGTGCGTGTTTTTATACACTCTGCTCTATTAAATTCATCCGTAACTTTGTGTGAAAGTATACAAATTGTTTTGAAGTTAACTAGTCACCGCGACAACAAACGGGGGTTACTGCGCACCGTCTCGCATTTTATGTTGCCCTGTTGGCTGTTAAACCACTTGCACTGGGAAGTGTTCTAAATCCGCGCTTCAACCCACAATTCAACGCACAACGATTTACCTCCCAATGGTATGTAGAATTATTTATTCGATGTTCGATTCTACCCACTACAACCGGCTGTTTTGTTTATGTTACCGTCTACAACCCAGCGAATTGTAACTTGCTGGCGGGCCGCTCCACTTTCATTAATTAGCACCTTGACTTATTCATGAACAAACATCTACTTCTAGTTGCTACTATTACAGCTCTCCAGTGTTATCACCCACCTGATGGCTGCGCGTTTCAAACTTAAGGCGGGCGTTAACGCTCCGTTTGGGCTTTTGTGCATAGCTTTGGTGTAGTTGTTCGGTTGTCCATACGAGTGAAGTACTTCAGTGGAATATGAACACTGGTTACTTGTTACCCCAATGTATCTCGCTTTTGCCACGTGTATGTGGGTAACGTCTGGCTTTCTTGTTGACAAATAGTTAAATTAAACTTTAGCGGAGCAATGTCATTATAAAATCCCCAGCTATAATCGTTTTTGCGGCAACATATTACAAATATTGACACCGTTCCAACCGACGTAACAGACGGCTGCGGTCAACGTTAACGCATTTGCCTGCGTTGAACGTGTGCCAGCAGTCTTGTGGGTGTCAGAAATACTTCATTTATCATCGTCTCGTTGGCCGTTATTTCTCGTACACAGGGAACCTCCTTGGTAGCGATTACAAAGACTCAAACAGCCACTAAAATTACGCCCGCAACAGTGAAAGACGATGAACATCAACTTCGATACGTTAATTATGTTTGGTTTCATTTACTTGTCGAGGCTTATTCTCCTGTAGTTCGTCCATCCGCGAGAAACGCGGATGGACCTTGGTTTATGTGTAACTTGATGTTGCTTGCACTTTATCGCTCCAGCATGAAGTCATTCGTTGTATTCGGCCACGCGAATCGTTGGTCTGGCGCCCTACTACCTTGATGGATTCAAAATAGAGATTTGTAGTTATTTTCTTTCCATCTAGTTTTGTAATATTTTTCTTGTACTTCGGCACCTTATTAATGGGAATCCCGCCATTGTGAACGTCTTTTTGGGAGTCCGATTTGGTTACTCGGCGAGTTCAGAAGTTATAGACGCCCGCCACATCACAACCTCGACTATTCTAGATACAGCCCACCAGCGGATGTTATGGATAGACTAAGCGTATTTCGAAGAATCACCCGGCTTCCGAGAATAACAGTTCCAAGGTGATAAATAGAATGCAATGCGGCGTTATAGTGTATGTCAAATTATGTGTTCCGATAGATGACACACCGTCTTCAAGACCTACGCAAACCAGGGTAACGTGCCTTGGTTTTGTTAAAGCTGCCAATTCCAGGCTAAGGTCAATGCTAAAGGGCTGTACAACAGGCTCATTCATGCAAATCGTGGATCAACATTGGTTGTGTTATTCAACAGACCGGCCGTGGACCTGCATGCTTCAATACTTCGAGGTATCTCACCCGCATCCATCATGTAGTTTTGCCTACTACATCGGTTTGAGGGAAACCGCCATTCGCCAAAAGTACGCGATCTGTAATCCTTCGTTCATCCGACCCCGATCTCCCAATACACGTTGTAAGACAAGAGAGAAAATGGAAGCGCGTGTGCACACGGCACGACTGGGTCCACTCTAGCCAGTTTTCAGGGCATTTTCCAAGTTTTTTCTCCTCAACCCCGCATCCAAAAGGGAAAACCACGAATCTAACATTCCGGGGATGATGCAACTAACACGGTTGTTCTTCAACGGAACTCCACGATATCCACAATTATGCGCTGCGCTGTCAACCTTCCGGCGTAGTCACCTAAGCACAGGAGAACTAACAAGTCGGTTGAGTAAACAGAACTATCAAACATTGCCAATTTCATGACGGCTAACATCCCGGAAAGCACTGCATCCGGTCTGACAGAGAGAGGGCCGTTGGTTTACGATCATTGGAGGGGATGAACCGTATTTCAGGGACAACTCTAGACAATGCACTGCATCGCAGCCGTTTATTCTCACGTGCTGAATTAGTAGAAAATCTGGGATCCATGCGAATACTGATGAAGAAGCATTCTGACAATGGAGGCCTAGTGCTAGACTTCCCAGTTGTATAGCAGAGCGAATGCAGCTTGGTCAGGCTTAAGCACATCCTTTTGCGGATAACTGGACAGGTGCAGAAGAAAGCAGGTAGTTACCGCATCAAGTATGTTCTGATACTGCGTGACCTCCATGAACAAGATGACGGAAGTGCCTCCCCTCGACTCAGGCAGAACGTAGACGGGTGTGATCCCTTAGAATGGGAAACGTGCATTCCCCGGTGAACATCCTGTAATACAGAGATTGGATTAGCTGACTTCTGACTAACCTGCCCAACCCGTTATTCCCACTGACCTGGAACATTTGACTAGTATAATGCTGGTCATTGCGAACAAAACTAAGCAGTGTTATCATACTCGTTAAATCGCACTTAGCGATCTAGGATAATTTCCCAGTGACGTGCGGACCACAACTCATCGCGCAGTCTAAGAGTTCATATTGCTGTTACATCCCGTCATCGAGAATTCACCATCCCTGCACTCTGCTTAACGCTCTCAGCTCTTTTGATTATCTTTTCCGGGCCTTATAAATAACTATTATCCACAATCTCACGTATACACGTTTATGCTTCTCAAGAAAAAATGGCATACTCAGCATTTCGCTTGTATGTTTTGGAAGCAATGGCAACGTGCATACCTGTCGGGACTGCGAGCATGTCACGAGGGGTTCACTGCCTCACGTGATTTGCAGCTTGGGGACGTAGTCCTTCTTCATGACACGTCTACTTCGATGGGGTTCACCCGGAAGACAGAGTATCCAGTGCATCTCTAGGATCGAATAGTTGCGTAAGGTGTGTTTGTGAAAACACCACAAGGGGTTTAAAGACGTGATATCGGGTCGCAACGTCTTCTGAAAAGACAAGGTGGAACTTACTTCTGGTATGTGGGGAGTTGCTGTAGAATCTCCAGCGCCCTATCCTCTAATGGCCATCAGAGGATTTTCGGGAAGCTTGGGCCCCCGGTCTCAGAAATGGCCAACCCAAGAAAACTGCCCTGTGTCCAACTCACCTTCTTCCGACAGTACGTCCAATACTTTTGTTGAACCGCCAATCGAGTGCTGTCGTAGTAAGGAAAGGGTCGTATAATCAACAGCCGCATTTCTTGAACCAATCACACAAAGGGTGTAAGGACCAAAAGTGGTGAAACATAGGACACGATGGATTCCGCTATTGGTGCTAGTATTTTTATCGAATGTTTCTCAGCTCTAGACCGTAATACCGTTTGAGCTTTCTTACCCTCTCTGTAGCCTTGAAATTTAACCAGCCGTTCGACTATGGTCTTACTCACAGTGCCACCGGGGGGAAATGCATATAATACGAGACGGCGGCATATAATGGGGTGGATTTTTGTGCTTGTGCATAACATAAGAAGTTACTGTGTACCTGCGTTGCTAGTACTCTGTTCGTCAATCCGTTTTGTTTTCTGGACTAATAAAAATGTTTCCACATAAGTGCAGGCATAGCAGGCTGCAGTTCTTATTGTATTGTTTGCATGCGAGTTGCACATAGCATGCGCCCCGTGCGCAATCTAACCACCATTTTTAGTATTCATTGAGCATACAACCAGGGGTAGTCGCGCATTTAGTCCTCTAACGTACACGACCCAGGTACTTAACGGACTTAAGCCACATCGCAGGCCATGCGTAATAAGAAAACAACTAGTTGTGTGCGTTGGGGCGCTAAAGCGTTGTGGGCACCGAGGTAAGTAATTTGTCCGGCGACCGTTCTCATTATCAACCGTTCCATCATGTTCCCGACTGGAGTTCAGACACTAAAAGCACAGATATCACGAAACTAATCAACCAGAAGGGACATAATTCCGTTACAAATCTTAACCAGTGTGGGGTTGAACGTTGATTTCGACAGTTCTTTAACCAGGTTGCTGACGTCACAATTAAGGGCAAAGACGGCGTTTTTCTGTTCGCCCATCGGGCAAGTCCGGAAGTTATCCGTCTCATAGATGGCGCGCAATATGTTCAGCTAAATCTGCGGGAGTGCATCACGCGTAGTGTGCGCTTTATCTCCATTCAAAGCAGTAAAAAATAATGAACGCAACTCCCGTAATTCAACTTCCGAGTCCGGTTGTCATAACGCACTTCTTGCAGATAACAGGACATGAAGTAATGCTTTTCGACCTTTTTCATTGCGGACAATGTTTTTGTACGCCATATGCAATGAACGGATGGGATTTGCACTCGCCATAATGATGCGCGCTCCACACGAGTTACAGGACGGTGTCTGGTCTGACGGTAGCTGCATCACAATTTTCCCTTTTTCCATTATATTTATCACTAGCGTCGTCTGGAAATCGTACTTGCCAACTGCTAACATGTCAGCTGACTGGTATAAACAATGCCATTCGGACGTTTCACAGGTAGACCCGTTTTTTCGCTAGAAAGTGAGTCGACCTCCGCGTCTTTCTTGCATGTCCAAAATCAACTGAAACAAAGTGTCATTGTTTGATACGACGTACTTCAACTTACTTGTGGTAACCGGTATGATACTCGGTAATTTCGGACCGTTTGACTTTTTCTGCAAGTAAAAAAATTACATTGTTTCCGTCACTTGGAATTATGCCTTTCATGTCGGCAAGAGAAACGTTGAAAATCGCGGTTCTTCTGTGTGTGTTTACTGACGTCTCGTTGTACACATATGTCAGTGGAACAACAAGGGAATCGGAGGATAAGAAAGTAACCATTGAGAGGGGCACTCAGGGGCATATTCAACAAGGAACAACCACCGGCTTTTTTAATCTCCGCCAGTGAATTAGCAATTCGCAACGATGCTGAAAATGTTTACCCGCGGATTTCGTATTTTGTTGTCCGCCCCTTCAAGCCTTCAGGAACGCGGAACACCGTCCCACTTCCCCTGAATTGCTGACAAACACCCAGTAGGTACAGCGTCGGAGACGGTGTCATCTGAAGAGAAAGTAACACATAAGAAAGGCTTACCCTTACCGCGGCGCGTTTCAGTCTCTGAAGTCGTAGGACACCGTCGCTGGAAAATCTTTTTCTTTTAATCATCTAAAAGTTTAAGCCACGAATGTGCGGCAGTTCAGTGGCCTAGGAATTATTGGAAAAACCACGAAAAGTTGCATTGTTTGTTATTTAGGGCAATCGATGGTGGAATATGACGAAAATATTTCACATACTTGGAAAAACTTGCTTTTGTTTAAATCTGAACGTACGTAAACAGGGAAAGGTGATAATGCTTTCGGCGGATGAACCGTTTTTGGATCAGGAAGACTAAGGTTTTTATACAATTGCAAACGTGAGATAAGCCAGTAAACTTATTTCAACGTAGGACTAAGCACAAAAGTGAACACGTTGTTGGCATGTTCTGTGTTATATTCGGAATGTATAACAACTCGTTGCAACGACGATCGTAAGCTTCCCCATGGAATCACGACGCACGCTGGAATTCGGTCGAGGTGACCTCCTGAACGAACGACATAGAGGAACACTTCCGGCTTAAAGGCCTACATTAGTTCAGCACAGTTTTCCCGGCTTAGGAGAGAGACCAACCGCTACTGCATGCTTAAACACGTAACTGCGCCGTCCGTTCGTCCTGCCTTACCAGTTAAGCCAAACGGTGCCATATACGGAAAACTGTGGGTGAACGAGTTAAGTCGTTGAGAACGACAACGTGAGAATAACAAGGAGAATTGTGTATGTGAATGTGGCAAAAAATGTTACATTCTACCCCCGCTTTTTTCCGGCGCAGAATGTAATCTTCGGCTTCCATGTGTTAAGGGTGTCCTCTCAGATGACCGAGGTCGTGTATCAGATGAAGTTCTCATCATCACGTCGTTCATTGCATGTGATATCTGCAAGAAACGGTGCACGCATACATGAAGGAAGTTACTCTTCACAATTATATAAACGGGATAATCGCTCCAGGTTGTGTTGACTCGCGGTTCCTTCCGCCCGTGTGCGAGCGGCACACTGTCACGGGACCGGTCTAAGTCGACAACTATCACGTGCGGTGTGCGGGACTTGGCTTTCAGAATCACTTCGGGAATGCGAAGCAGATGGAACTGACAGAATTAAGAATTGACAAGGTGCACTTACCAAGTGAATGAGGTTGAAGTTGCCCGCCAAAAGGTGGACACTCGTTCACGTCCGTCATTTGGATATATTCAGAGTGAAAAAGCGGCTGACCGGTATCACATAAATGGCTCTCTATCTGTACCGGGTAACCGCAGTATAAACATGTCAGTCCTGTTTTAGGCTCCTTTACCCGTTTTCATATTGCTTGTAGGTGAACCAATGAGGAAGTTTTACAGAAATAAACCAGTCTTAGCCTGTTCCAGTATTTTACTGGCAAAGGCAGTGGTTTTGTTAAAGCAGGCCACTGCCATGCAGGTGTTGCAGTCATTCGGTTTTTCAGGTACGTTATACAGGGTTTTAGAATCGCGCTTGATGTTGACTACGGTAAGTGGCCTATGCTGCGGGCTAACCAGCCGTCGAACCGTCAAGTTTTACTCTGCCAGCTACCGCCCATGAAAGGGGACGTAGCCGGTGTAAACGGAAATGAAAGCTACGAAAACCTCCCCGTATGAGTCGAATTGTTTCTCAATCACCGAAAAAATGTGTGTGCATGGGAGCCACACTGAATGTCAAAAAGTGCACTCACAGGTGTCCTGCACGCTATCCACGACAAAAGTGTCGCCATCCTATTGTACACGAAACTGGAATAGTTAAGGCGTTTACTAGAGAACCGCCTACCCTGCAGTCGGTCGCTCTTTCGAAATGGGGTCGTAAAGTCAGCCCGTTCAGATAGTTTTAGAAAAGGTGATTTGCGAAGTGGTCATTCTGTGAAGTATGTTTTTCAAGTACCAGTCAACATCGTCGGTCGCATCCATAGGTCGCTTGTATTTCATACTCCCGCATCATCCGTTCAAAGTGTATCCATATTTTCTGAACGGCGAGGGCTAGAAAGTCCTTGGATGCGTCTTGTTTTTCAACCGTACGTTTGCGCTCTCCAGCCTATTACTCGTGCAATTAACAAACTGGACAACATCGTTTTGCGCATGGATAACCAATTTCGGGTTGGTGGGCAGCCAATGACAACAAATAACTCGGAAACTTCCTATCTGTTCGGCCGATGATATGCAACTCACGTTTAATCCCACGGTAAAAAGTGTAAGGGTGTAACTTGTCCTCCTTCACGGTCTACCATAACCATTCTGTTTAAGAGGTAACGACTGCGAGAAGAGTTTGTCTTTTAATGAGCATGACATACGAATTTTATCCACCCACATGTCTACGTACGGTATCACGTGCATGAAAGCATCATAGCAGGATGTCGCAGCCGAACACCACATAGGCTGCTCTCATTTGCGCAGCCATGTTATCCATGGCAAACGTCCTCCTCACAATCTGCTCGCCCACCATTTCTCGAAAAATTTCGAACAGCCGGCGTAATGAAGCTTAGCTATCACTACGAATGTACCTGTACATCACAGGTCGGTTGTGTCCCAAACCGTCTGTCACGAGAAATTGACATGACTTCCAGCTTCGAAAGTATGGGGAAACGTAAAATGACATACTTTTGCCTGTTGGTCCCGTGAGTTGCATCCACATTCACAACATGTGAGAAACGTCGGAATAGTTCAATCTGCGTTCGCTGGGCGAGGGAGATATGCGTATATCTGTTGCCTTCATCCCGCACGGTGTGCACCACACCTATTGCGATAAACGCCAACAGCACTTCATCAAGGCTTTTAAGTGTTCCTTTGTCAATATTACATGATAAATTCACTCGACATTGCAAGCTTTAATTTGCGGCGGATATTTCCGATGCCAGCAATTGTGGTAAACTTCCCGCAAACATCCGCTACATACTGCTTAATGTCAGTAGTTAGTGTATTGCATCGGAACGAATTGCTGTATTCGTTCAATTCACTATCGGTGTGTTCAAGATTTGTAGGATGCCGCTCACATAGCGGACGACTGAGGGGGTCGTTTTGCTCCAACTCGAAAGAGCTCACAACCAGACACGCATTTCGTCGAACCACATGAAATCGTGATGTGCTGCATGTGCCGTGAGAGCTGATTCGTTAAAACTAACAACAGTTAACCCACTAGACACGTCGCACACCCGCGCATACACTCCTACGACTCGAATACTTCGTAGAACGATAATAAATCTGAACGGTTTTCAGGAAACCACTTCACCTCACCTTATCGTATTTCAAAGCAGTTTTCCACCCTCGGCTTGTCACACGAACGTGAATAAAGCCCATCTAATTCATGTACCTTTAAAGGCACTCCCGGAACTGTGAGAAAGTGCGCACCTTACGATTCACGAACATCGCGATGAAAGTCGCAATATATAATCCATTTCCTGCAAACAAAAAATAACCGAATGAAAATAAAATACTCAACAAATGGACAAAACAAAAAATATATCAAAAACAATTCCGGCACCCTTACGTTAACATTGCCGCACGCAATCAACCACAACAACAGAAGCCATACCGAATTTTTAGAAAGATTTGCGATAAGGTCGTTTTCAACTAACGAGAACTTGCGTCGTATTCTTCCTGTCTAATCACCAGTCGACTATCGGTCTCTAGCCTCTCTAGCTAAATTACGTGCCGGTGACCTTTCTAGCGCTACAAGAGCCCCCGTGTATATTTTGCGTAGTAAATATTCGGTCTATTTTCTCAACGGTTTTTGCACGTTTCACGTCTGGTTAATTCGTAATTGGAGAAAACGACTTAGTTCGTCGTGTACTAAATCGGTAAGCCCGACGTGACAGCCAATTTCCTCCCAACACTTTTCATTCGGTCAACATAAATTGGTGAACCTGCTCGAATAATTTTTTCCGTTGAGGCATATCTTTTGCATAACTGTGAGTTACTATTTTTCATATATTTCATGTGTATTAGTTTTTAACTCGATTCACTATTCATTCTGCTATAATGAATGCTTAAATTCAAGTTTGGCCGGGCGCTTCGGTCAGTGCAGTGGCCATGCCATTTGCAACCTCCAGATAGAGGGATCTCAAATCGCTGTATGCCTAGCTAGAACCCACGTTCGCGCTGAGACAAACTAGTTTGGAGCTAACCTGTTTCCGCCATGCAGTTGCGGCACTGCCAGCTCACGATATTGACGAGGTGGACGATATTCTGGAGTTACCGGACTCTACGAAACTCTACGAGCAACCCAAACTAGCGGTAATTAAACGCGTTGGTTTGTCAGACCGCCAACGTATTTCCCAGTTTCTGGGTGCCACTGAACTCGGCGACCGTGAACCACCGCAACCACCTCGCCACATGCGACGGTTAGCAGGCACAACACAAGTAGAAGAGGCTCTACTTAAAGAGGTGTGGCTCCAGTATCTGACTAAGGATATGCAAGGCATCTTTAGCGCAAATCCGTTAGCAACTTTGTCAACCTTGGCTGATGTAGCCGAACAGATTGGGGAAACGTGCGGCACCACCGTTTCCCAACTGGTTTCGGGTAGCAATGGCGCGAATGCTAATCTGGCCGCTCAAGTAACCAGCCTTACTCAGAAATTTCAGGCTCCAATGACGTAATGTTCGAGGTCACGCTGGACTACACCCACTCGACGGCATAATAGCCGCTCGGGGTCGCGTGCGTCTCAGCATTCGCTACCGGACGATAATCCCGATCACCGTTGGTATCACCAGCAATTTGGCAAGAAGGTCCGATGATGCCCTGTACTCTTGGTTCAACCAGTAAACTGGGCAGCCAAACCCTCATGGTTACCGACGTGGCTCGTCCGCCTGGTCGTCTGTCCTTTCTAAAAAATTATTAATCAGTGGTCCGTTGTCTTATCGACACAGGTGCCGAGGTCAGCGTGATCTCACCTGAAGCCCACAACTTGAACAGATCAGTCACATTCACCATTCGCGCGGCCAACGGAAGCACTATTAAGGCGTTCGGTCAGCGCCCTCGCACACTCAACTTAGGTCTTAGTAGGTCATTCTACCGGATCTCCACGATCACCGACGTCCAAATGGCGATAATCGGCATCGATCTTCTCCAGCGCTTCGACCTTTCGATGAACTCCAGACGTCGCTATCTAGTCGATCAAACGACAGCCTACCGTTATAGGGATTTTGGCCGATAAGGTATCAACTGGTCCCGCGTATCAAAGCCCCATGAAATTGAACACTTTTAAACTCCTAGCCCACAAGCTTCCGACTGTTCTTCGACAGTCTACATCTCTGCCCGCCATCAAAGGTTCCACGAGGCACCACATAGTCATGGTAGGCCCGCCGGTGTTCGCCAAAGCTCGCAGATCGACAAAAGACACGCAAAAATAGCTCGCGTTGAGTTTCAGCATATGCTCGAGCTCGAGATTATCCGTCCGTCTAATAGGCCCTAGGCACCGTCGCTCCACATGTCCCCTAGGGCGTCGAGCGATTGGCGCCTTTGTGGAGATTATCGTTTACTTAACAACACCACAGTATATGAAAGGCATTCAATCCCGCATATACAAGACATCACGGCTAACTTTCATGGTACCCATGTGTTCCCGAAAACCTATCTGGTACGCGCCTACCACTAGATCCCAGTTGCGGAAGACGATGTCGCAAAAACAGCCGTTAACACACAATCCGGCTTGTTCGAATCTCTACTTAGGCCGTTTGGTTTGCGGAAAGCTGCGCGAACGTTTCAACATCTTATCGATGACGTCACATGAGGTCTAGATTTTGTCCATCCTTACATCGACGACTTGCTAGTAGCAAGCGCATCTGAAGAACACCACATTCATCTACGAAAGCTCTCCGACAGTTCGGCAACTTTCGGGAAAACGGTTAATGCGGACAAATGCGTTTTTGGCAAGTCTACAATACAGTTCCTAGGATACCACGTTGATCAACACCGTATTTGACCGTTGATCGATAAGGTAAGAGCAATCCGCGACTTTCCCCGTCCTACAACTCTCGCCACCATCCGTGGATTTAACGGAATGGTTAACTATTACGGACAGTTTGTTCCTCATCGTGCCCAGCTCATGCAGCCTACAACCGACCTACTCCGCGGCCGTGTCAAAGGAGACGTTGAGTTACCAGCGACTATCATCGAATCGTTCGATCGAATTAAGAATGCATTAGACAACACCGTCGTGTCACATAATTTAAACTCAGGAGCGAAAATACATGTAGCTGCTGACGCGTCAAAAACCACGGACGGCACCGTGCTTCAAAAGTTAATCGATGGATTCCGGAAACCGCTCAACTTCTTTTTCAGACGTCTACTTCCAGCTGAAACGAGGTGTAACACGTTCGGTCGTGAATTGTTCACCATCTACCCGGTCGCTCTTCATTTCCGACAGGTTCTCAAAGGAAGCAAGTTTGTGGCTTTCACTGACTACAAACCGTTGGTTTTGCCTTCAGCAGTTAGTCCGATAGACATTCAACCCGCAAAGTTCGGCATTTAGACTTCGTATCTCAATTCATGCCTGATATACGTCACGTTTTTGGCGGCACTAACGTTGTGACTGATGCTTTATCCCGAGTGTCGGCGCTTGTTGATCACGACTCCATCGACCTGAATGTCGGGGCCAAGCGCAACGTTCAGAACCCAATTTTTGCGCGTCCTGCCAACAGTCAGTTCTGCGCTTGACGGATCACCCTTTGCCTGCATCTGCAGGCACGTTTCTTTGCAATAGTTACACTGGAAATCCGCGTCCAATGGTTTCTAAGCTTTTCCGACGACGTGTGCTCGACACAACATCGCCCATCCTGACAAAGCTAATTTCGAGTAGGTACGTTTGATTCGATAGGAAAAAGGTCATCAGAAACTGGGTGCACGCCCGTTTAGCTTGTCAACAGGCTAAGATTCAACACAACGTATCAGCCGCGACAGGATGATATCCGACTACTGCTTGTCATCTGTCCCACGTGCACATCGACATCGTTGGTCCTCTGCCACTCTCTAATGGTATGTTGTATCTTCTCACGATAATTGGTTGCTTCATCCGATGGTCCGAGACTGTCCCAATAGCCAACGTTGCCGTCGAAACAATGTTGGGTGCTTTTATCGAACGTCGGTTTGCATCGCGTGCATGCCTCGCCTTTTGACAACCGACCGTGGTCCGCAATTTGAAAATGGTTGTTTCGCGAAAATGCTGCATAATTTAGAATGCCACCACCACCGCACTACGGCTTACCATCCAGCGGCAAACGGAATGGTTGAACGCTTACATCGGCAGCTGAAAGCAGCGCTCAGTGTGGTTGATTCCATCCGTTGGACAGAAGTCACACCAGTGATGTTACTCGGTATCCGTGCGGCCCTCAAGGTCAACCATCAGGCTGCTAGCGCCGAACTTCCTAACGGCCAACCAATACGTTCGTCAGGGGATTATTTCTCTATGGTCACAGACCGCTGTAGATGCGACGCCGATTTTGCCAACCAGCTCGCCATCCAGGTGCGCCGTTTCCCTTCGTCGGACACCCAGCGGCACACCCGTTGGGTTTTCATCCTGCACGTCCTCCATTAACGTACGCACGTCTTCGTGCGCGTATGTGAGTGGCGCCTTCTCCTCGAACGTCCATGCGAAGAACCTTTCAAGGTTGTCCAAACAAAGGGCCGAATGCATACAACAGATCGCTTAGGAGAACGGGAAACCATCACAATCGACCACCTCAAGCCCGCCTACTTTGACTTCCGTGACTCGTCGTCGCAGTAGAGATCTTCCTTGTTCACCACCCAGCACATACTTGCCGACCCACCCATCAGCAGCGCGGCTGAGCCGACCCCGAACCCCCGACACTTACGTCTCCGTCATCGATCACTACTCGTTCCGGAAGCAAAATACACTGGCCGAAGCGTCTAGTAGAAGGGTAAGATTGCAAGAACCAACAATCGGAAATATAAAAAGTAACACCAAAAGCGTTCTCAAAGCCACAAAAATATGACTGTTGTCGATGCTATTTATTCATACGTTCGTTTTTTGTTGTGTAATATGGTTGAGTACGTCGTTTACCGTTATATCGATACTCAGCTGATTTCGTTTCCTTTTCTGTCGCATGTTTGTCTGACGCCGGCATAACGCAAGTGGCACTACCGACCACGATCATCTCCGACTCCGTATTCAATGTCGTTCGCGAATGTTCAATGGACGTCCCAATTCGAACAGTTGTTGTGCGGTTGTTTCGGCGCCTTTAAGGGAGGGCACCCGAGTGGGAGCTCGCTAAAAACTGCGGGCATCATAGCTGCACCATCCGTGGTGTCTGGAGACTGTCGTACTAATCACAAGCTGACTGGATATCAGCTGGTATGCCTTGAACCATATCAGGCCAAGACCGGCTGGCCCCAGTTATCCTCATCAAAATCGACGGGTTGTTGCCACAGTGCTCTTCTAGAGGGGTAGCTGTGTAGCGGCCTGAAGATCTCAGTGGTCTGCCTGCGATATGATGTGTAAAATAGTTTCGAAACCAATGATTGCATATTGTAACTAGGCTATTAAGAAAGTTCTCACGTTGCATATTGTCCGGTTGTTTGTTTGCCTGCTATATGACTGCAATGCGAACTCGGACGCACACGTGTGTCACACTCTCCCGGTTTGACTGCTCGTCGATGGCCGGTCTCTAACCTCTCTAGCTTAATTACGTGCCAGCGCTGGGCAAACTCTCCAACAAAATGTCACTCCAGATTCGACGAATTACCTGATAACAATAAGCCGAAACACAACATGCAAAGTAGTGCTCTATATAGTGCCACGACCGAGGAACAAGAGAATGTACAATCAGTAAGCGTCCTACGTGTAGCGCGCGGAACGGAAGAGTGTAGAATTCCTACACTGGCGGGAACGGAGCATACAATTGGACTGAACAAACATGCATTGGCAGGAGGTGTCAAATTGTACAACAAAATATCAACAAAAATGAAGCTGTTCTAAGAGTTCGCCGCAGAGATTTCCCCCAGGAAGCCACTAGGGTAAGCAGAAGCCGTCGTTACAGAAGATGGTCATACAAAAGTGGGATGACCAAAATGCAATTTCCAGCTGGCAGGAGGCACAAGGGAGTACTAAAGGGGAAAGTCCATAAGGTGGCCGGTCGTGGAATGACGGTGAGCGGATTGAGTGCATTATTTAGATCATTTAGGCTATTTAGTCTTCGTTGAACATTTATCGCAGCAGGCTACCAACCCCCAGAAGACCCACGAGTGAGAAAAAAGGGGGAGGTAGCCTCACTCATTGCTGAACTATAGTCCCCATGAGTTGCCTCTCCATTGCACTAAGTCCAAGTGATCTGAAAACTAAACGAACGTTGAAATACCTGTACCAGGAAGAAAAACAAGCTCACCGTATTAAGGGATAGTTCGACCTCGGCAATCCGTTGCAGATATGATACCTATCAATTTGTTGACAAACATTGCAAACCAGTGGTTCTAAGATCACGCTTAAAAAGGATTTGCAGCAAACGTGTTAGTGTATGTAGACAGATATGACATCCAGTTATGGTAACGATACAGTTATGATGAACGAGCATTTTATAGGTAGAAAACGCTAACATACTAATCAAACCTTACAGGCTTTCGTACGCCTCTACAGTGTCGGTCATGCAGTACCGAGGAAGGCGTGGGACTGCAATCAGGTGTGTCTGATATAGATTCAGAATGGGACGATGGAACTGCAGATGTAT
>LUCH01005470.1:26312-42527 GCA_013368495.1 Paragonimus heterotremus | reverse complement strand
CTTTGGCTTCGGTCACTGTGACAGGCTAATCCGTCTCGGATGCCGCCAACCTACTGTCTGTGAAGTAAGCATATTTAATGATGCGGAGCGGTGAAAGCAGTAAGAGAGGGTTGTCTTACTGATGCCGTCTTACTTTCACTCATGGCTCGGTTGTTTGTTTGCAAGATATGTACACCTTGGTGTTGGACGTTTGAGTATGAGTATAACAGTTTTTATTGATTAAGTCTCCTCTCTTTCTTTTCGTTTTTCTCGGTTAAGTCTTTCTCCTTTTCTCATGGTTGTATGGCAATTAAATATCAACATAAACAGCTAACGTACTGATATCTTTGTGATGATGATACACCATTTAATATATGTACTTTTTATACAACATGACTCATGTTTTTCGAATCCATTAACCAGGCCTCCTGTAGCGAGGTTTCCTGAAAAGTTCGACATTTACATCTCTTGAGTAGTGTGTCTACAGCGAATTTTGATGTCATGTGCTTGAAAGAGCTGATTGGCGCTATTGTGATGGTTGCTTTTACATTTCGCTGAACAGCACCGGCACTGTGCTCATCAGATAATACGCGGAGCTGACTACCACTCTGTAGGTCATATGCATCTCCTGTCGTAATGAACCCTTTTTAACAGCCTTCGGGCGAACCGATCGTGTACTTACAGGTTTGGCACTTACTTTGCGAGTGGTCTGTTCTACTCCTTTACCACAATTCGCATAAAGGAAAACCAAATCAATACTCTCTTCAACAACAATGATACCGGCCAAATGTTCGGTTAATTACGGTTCCACAGCATGATCTTGTTACCATATGATTTCCGGTCCAGGCCAATTTGTGTGCGACCACCATTTGGTAAATTGAATTGAGCAGTGTCTGGTTCAGTCTAATTCTAATACATTAACACGGCAGTCAGTTGTATCACCCCTCAAAAATGAGCTGTAAAACGTTGGCTACGTCAATGTCATTAACGCTCGCACAGTTAACATTAATACAGCTGAAGAGCACAGCTAAGCATTTAAGCACAATAAACTAGCTAGACGGCCTGCATGTCTGATCTGCTTTCAGGGCAGTGAAGGTACGGATGTCCAGCCACTATCAGAAGCACATACGCTTACTGACTATGCATTCCTGGCGAAGCTCACTGGTGAACCAAGAGATTTACCACATGTTTTTATTTGAGTTTATTTCAATCGGTACATAGCTTGTCGTCTTATGTCATAAAAACCCGAATGAAACCCCTCCGGTTGGTTTGTGTCAACCCAAACCTAATAGCCTCCGCCTCCGGAGAATATTCCTTTCACGGAAGAAATAGTTTTGTTTTTCTTTGAGAATATGTGTGATAGAAACCAAGTTTATTGGTTTAAAGAAAATCCATGTATGATTACTTGTGCCTGTACACAACTATAAAGCCTATGAAGCACTCAATTTACTGTAATGACAAACACATTCACGACAAACCGACCTCTGTTAGCTTATTAGCGCTCTTGAGGAGATGAAATCAGTGAATTTACGTTTCTGATTCTTGTGCTATATTCGAAAGTCATTCAGCAAATGGAATACTTGGATATATAACTTCCCGACAGATAGCGACTCACTTTCTATAAATCTGATAAATGTTAGGTTCAGAAGCAAAGTATGAAAACGAACCACGACCCTGAAACTGAAAGTAAAAATTAGTCGTATTGTATAACAGACGGTTTTGTTCGTGAGTTGTATATTACTCACAAGCGACATTCAGGAAATAAAGGGCAAGCCCCAACGCCAAGAAGAGACAATCGGAATGGTGCGTACGCGATATTGGGGAAGTGCCACCAGAACGAATTGTTGTACGACAGGCAGTTTTGTTATGAGTAGTATACTACTCACGAGTAGTATATTACGCACAGGCGACATTCAGGAACAAAAGAGCAAGCTCCGAACGCCAGAGAGACGACGGACAAAAAGAGACTGTCGGAATAGTGTGTACGCGCCATCGCAGAAGTTCCACAAAGGTGAATGATAATGATGTATGTGAATGCATGTCTGACGTGTAAATGAGTGTACACGTTTGTGGTTTGATTTTTGACATGACCTATACGGGAGCTTGCGCAACGAACGGTTTCTCAGGCCAAGCGTCTTTTCCGGTTACAACAAAATGACAACGTACTGCTACCCAATGTGTGTGAACGCACGTCAGCTGTGCAAGTGAGTGTACGTGTTCGTGGTCCCATGTTTAACATAACTTACGCGAGATTACGTGCCATAAACAAATTTGAAGATCAGGCGTCTGTTGCGATCACAGCAGTCACACAGTTGGTACGAAATTTTTATCGAGACCCAGTCATAAAATATTCAGGCGAATATTATCCTGTCCATTCATGCTTCATCTTGTGACTGTTTAAGAACGTTGATTTGGGTTGAATGATTATTTACAGTGGTTGGTTTTTACGCAAAAAACGTAACCAGTCACATGGTCTACACTGGCTTTTGTCTTTATGGAGGTAGCAATCAGAAGAATCAAGTCCGTTGCACTTGCGGTTGGCAGCATCTGAAACGGTTTAGCCTGTCACAGTGACCGAAACCAAAGGACGCCTGCGTTTCAAACCATCATCTCAAGTGGCTTGCTCTGCACCACGTGTAGTTCCACTCAAACTCCACGTATCTGGTGTAAACCCGAAAAAATAAGGCCAGGAGGGGTGTGAGTGAGGTATTTGTGTTCAGCCGGCCAGTGCTGGTTAGCCAGTTGAGTGACTATCAGGAAAAGGAAACCCTTATCTCTCTGGAAGTAAACACACAGAGAGACTGCAATGACAAGATCTGAACTGAGGAGAAAGGTATGTAAAATGTAATACAAGAAGCACTTCAGTAAACAAATATGTGTTACTGCATTCCATGAAGGATAGGACTGAAGAACAAAATTCAAAGTTGAACTACCAAGAGAACAGGCAAACGATTCATCATACAACACATCAACAAATCTGAAGATAATAATGGGTAGAAGATCACAGACACCCAAGTTTCTGAAAAGAGGAGCGGATTAGTTGCCAAACGACCATAATTTTGGTCGATGCAATCATTAAGAAAAATATAATGGATATGCTTATATGACCTACCAGAGTCTAACGTACTCCTCGTCTCTTCGCCGACGGTGCACTATGAGTACGTTGGTGACCTACTGATCCAAAGTGGCCAGCGCATTTGCGATTGCACATATCACGACCTATGGCACCGATTGTTCCCTTGTGCTTCACGTACTTTCGTTCTTGGTCGTGCAATAACCGCTTGTTGAACTCGCGGACGCCAGTCCGAATTGTATTCCTCCAGGCCGTCCGATTCGACGAATCTACACATCTAAGCTGAAGTACATACATCATGTCCTTAGTCCAGACTTACGATATGCGGCTTAAAGAATACCGTTCAAATAGCTAAAGAGTGTTAAAGTGACATGGACTTTGTATATTTGTAAACGAACCGTATTTCTTCAAGCGAAAGTGTGACACGGTTTGAAGAAATACCACTTAGACATTTCTGAGTTTACCTTGTTCCTTGCAAGAATTGTTCATTCAAAGTGTTTAGAAGACTCCTAGAGATGCTCACGGAACAAGTCAGCTCGATTTGAAAATACTTCCCTAAATGAACTTTTTGTATTACTTTCGAGAACGCATCAGTCTGCCTTTCTGAAACCCACTTCATTGTTTAGAAAACTTACAGAATGAAACATGTTAAGTTGAAACAAATGAAGTACGACCCAGTAAGGCAGCCACGAAACGGAGAAATGTGATACGCAACTGAGAAGCTTTGCCGGATTCTTCTATAGCGTTACGACACAGTTCCCAAACGGTATGACAAAATTTGAAGACACCATAGCGTAAATCAGTCACCACTACAAACAGGAGATTCGAGCCAGTTAGCTAGTTTTTCGTTCACGAATGCAGCGTTCCATCATCTACCAGTCGATAAAGAGCTTGATATAGCAGCTCATCGCATTACGAAAATACTATGTTTTTCCTCTGTCCATTTGAACTCTTTGACGTACTGGTTTTCATGTCAGTGCCGCTCATCATTTCCCAAGCCATTTGTCAACAACGATCCGTTGCTCATCGGCGTCCACAGTTAGTCTGACCTAATTGGGTTGAATGATAAAAACGATATGGTCCACACAAAGTGTCAACTCCTACAATACAGGGCATAATAACGCCACAGTAATATGTACGCACCGTTCGTTTACCCAGCTCGATCAAGGTAAGCCTTCGCACTCCAACCCTTGGGAAATGTTTTTCTCACTGTAGCCGGGTCCTGGTTTTTAGGTGTTATAGCTGTGTGACCAAATAACTCTTCTTATCAAAGATACTCATGAGAACTTGACGAAGTCACATGTGCGAGGTAATTTATGCAAAATCCAACGGATCACAGCATGCAAGCGTCAAGCCTTTGATTTCCGTCATCGTCTGTCTGATCCGGTACCACTTTTGCCTTTCCGCATAACCCATTATTATGTCGCTTAGCAAATTTCAGTTAGCCTTATTTTTCCTCATTTAAAGCATGCCTCAGTCTCGACTAAAACTATCTGAATTAGCGACGTACAATGTTCCGCTTAGTTGAATCCAGTGAATTCAAGAAGCACCTGACAGGTAGTACAAATAGTCATGTTAATGTTTATTGGCATTTCCTTTCGGTCAAATTAGTCATTTAATTCGTATGACCAACAACTACTGAAAAAAATAATGACTGATTTCTTCTCTTTTATGAATGTTTATCGGCAGTCTTTGTGTTTGTATCTGTGTGCATGTGTGTATGTACAAGTAGCTAGTTATTTGACAATGTTTAGTCGTCGGTAGTACCAACATCTCGTTTATTGCAGACGAAAGTTTTGTTTGCTTAGACGGCAACTTCCAGTTTCACTAACTGTTCTATTTGTAATCTAGAATGGTCTCAGATAGTCGATTTTCGGTGACCTTTTACAATACTGTCTGTCACACTTCCTTGCAAATGTGAATGGTGTCCAAATTCGTCAACCCGTTCAGCTTGCACACTATTACTGAATCGATCAGGGGTGGATCAGCAACGTTGACTACGATTAGCTAACCGGATTCCTACATTCGACAATGCCATACGTCTAACTGTTGCTGTGTCACAGGATGTTCGATTGTGTTTATACGCGTGTGCCGCAGGCTTTCATTAATCATTAGCATTGGCCAGAACTGTTGATTCATGCGGCTTAGTTCACCTCTGTCTTTAATAATTCCCTTGATCTATATTTACTCATAGATATGATTTCCTGCAATTGCTTACTAGTTAGCTCCCATGTCTCTCAGCATGTGTACCTTAGAATTCGAGATAGCAGGACCGAAAGCTCATCAGTTGTACCCAACTAGATTAAGCATGAATTCCAAGGCTACCATTGAGTTATTGAAAGTCTACACCATTTTAATGTAGGCAAAATCCATAGTCCGTTGGTCTTTCGTCTTGCGAAATCAAGCTGAATACTGAGCTGCTCTCAAAATCTGTTCTGTTGGAAACCGGAGGTGCAATTACAACGAATACTCAAAACCACTCAGCTTTCAATAGGTTTATTTTCAATGACCGACTGCTTGATTGGTCTGATTAGTTAACGCGCCGTTTGTCTTGTGTCCGTAATGCTTAGT
The DNA here is from genome assembly GCA_013368495.1 of Paragonimus heterotremus. NCBI lineage: Eukaryota > Metazoa > Platyhelminthes > Trematoda > Plagiorchiida > Troglotrematidae > Paragonimus > Paragonimus heterotremus. Next base: position 36,904 of record LUCH01005470.1, on the reverse strand, counting down.
TCTGATGCAATGCTGCTGTTCAAATTCTTCCCCGTTTACCGTGTTTTGCTCGGTTGAGCGTTGTTCGTTGTGTTCACGCGTATCGATCAGTCCACGCTGCTGTTCGTTTGAATTACTCATCAATGCAGGGGACTGCAGGTTGACCTGAGTTTACGTTTGTTGTAATCAGCCATCGTTTTCAACCACAATTACATTCTTCTTGTCTTCAGTTCGCGTTGCTTTACTGACACTGTTCACTCAGTATCCTTTACTACTACTGGTCGTTTTGTCGATATCCACAATGATGATGTGAGTATCCCCAAGGTGTCTTTGCATGTCCCCAGATTAGACCGTCTCTCTTCTGTGACACCGTTTCACACGAACCAGACTGACGAATCACACTGTCACCCATCTGGAGACCTTCTGGTGGATTCCATATGAAACAGTTGGACTGGTGGGTAACAGAGTCCAAATGTAAATTTCCCAAGCTCCCGATGTGGCTGGTAAAGCGCCTGTCGCGTTGAGGCATGCTGTTTTTGTCACTGGTTCGAATCCAGTCGAAGCTGCGGATTTTTACACTTGAGTCTCATGCAGAATCATATGTATGCCAAATTATCTATTATTGATATAGGTATTTATATCGGTTACTACTTTTGCCACAGTTTTTCCGATTCTTCCGTATTGCCATTAGTTCCTATAGTTCACGAGCATCCGATGTCCGACGTACTGCACAGCTAGATACATAAAACCAGTGCTGACTCGTTATTTTGTTTCAAAGCGTTAGATTCCGAACTTTTCCAACATACTTGATCACCTGCAAAATGAACACAATATTCTTCACCACAGATTGTTGTAGTATCTTCGACGTCAATGTCTTGCTCCTCCTTAAAATTAGTCACTTTTTCCTCGGAAGTGTTTTCATTATGATTTCCAACTATTTAACTTGCGGTTGACATGTGTTCGTTGGCCGGCTCTCACTGATTTTCATCCCTCATTAATATCCATCTTCGAAAACTAAATGACTTTCTTCGTTGAATCCAAAGTGTATAGACTGCTGTCTCACTGTACCTCGGGAAAACGGGTTGAACGATGTGTCCGTGAGCAATTATTCCAGTTTCATCAACGGAGTTCGTGCGCACCAAATGCAATACGAATGTCAAAAGGAGTGTGATTTATGTTTGACGTATTTTTACTCAATGGGTTGAGGATAACGCAGTGTTACGAGTGGAACACAGTACTGAAGGATTCGGCCTCCTCAGAGGATCTTTGTCAGCAGTGTTATAACCAAATTCCATGACTCTCCTTCCTATTATTGTTGTTATTATTACTGTTGTCGTTATCACTATCCCCTGCACGTCATTTTTCCGATCGCCGTCCTTATATCTGATTACCGTAATAGAAAGCAGCTCAGGTATTCGAACATCCACTTTGCCGAACTGATCGGAGCTTATCTGATCGTCCTGATCTTTTCTGAGTCGGATTTCATCTCGTCTGATGTCGGCATATCCCTCCTCTCAGTTTGATTAAGCGTTGTTCAACAATTATTGCAGAATAATAGATTAAGTTGTTCATAATGCTTTCTGGTGTTGTGCCATACATTAGTACATCGTGAGCCACACACATCACGTCGTCAAGTATCTACAACCGCTGTTTGAAAAAATCTTACTTGTTACTGTAGTATGCACCGATAATGTAGCGACCTGAATATTTCACTGGTCTCCTTGCGGTACATATAAACTAGTTCTAAATTGTGTCTAGGCTTTCAAGAATGTTTGCATACCGTGTGTTATCCGATTGTTTGTCTCCGTGAGTCACGAATCATGTTACATACTCTTCCGATTGGATCGATTGAAGGCGGTCAGTCTTCAGTCTCTCCACCTAATTTTCATGCCAATGTCGTCTGTAGTGTAACTCAAGACCAGCCGTATAGTTCATTCAACAAATAGTTGATTTTCATTCTCAACGGTGTAGTTTATCATGTTCGATTTTGTGTCTAAGTTGTAACTTAGTGAGTGTCGCAGTAAAATACCGTCGCTTTTAAATGACACAATTAATCGTCCGACACAGCGTGGCAGATTGTCAACGACATATCATCTCTCGTGAGGTACCCTGTCGTTGACAGTTTCTCTCATATGTCTGCAGTCTAAACCATTTTACATATCCGTTTCCATTTTAGGCACAAGATTTTCCATTTCATACAAAAGCAAATCACTTTGGTGCATTAGGATTTCCATGTTAGAATCTTGGACGTGACGGCAAGAACGCGATTGGTCCAACTAGCCGGAAGGAACAACCAATCTTAATTAGAGCACTTCGGATTGGCTACTTTGATAGAAGTGGTACGGGTTATTCAAGGGTTGTTAGCGGCTTTGCTTAATAACAGGGTTAGCGATCACAGTGGCGCACAGATCATCTGACCTTGTCCCCACTAATTCATCAAACTGCGAACCGTATTGGTTCCTTTGACAGGTAAAGGGTTGCGAGTGGTTAGGAGTGTCTGTGGATCTCACGTCCAATAGGAGTGAGGTTTAGGGTGGTGGTAGATTTCGAGTTGTAATATGAGAGTTAATCAGTTTGTGAGAACATTTTCATTAGTTCTCTTGTATACATGGCTGACGGGTCCAGAGGACGTGTCTGATTACAACTGTATGTAACTATCGATTTTACCAAACTCAAAATCAAAAACACCCGGATGAGGTTCAGTAACATCTGAAATCATCTGACAAACAACCAAACAAACAAAAATGCAAATTAACAAACCCTAAAGGTTGCATAGCCCCTGAGTGGTAAAATATGCGCCATGTCTCTTGACAATTACAAATTCCAAGATGTCCGCTCCTCTTTTTCTACATCGCCATTGTAGTCATGCCTTCGGATTGTAGACAAACTCCAAAGTGGGAAAGGTGACAAAAATCCAACCCAGTAATTAACACTCTTAGCCAATACGTAAAGAATTTTCTGAACCACCAATTCAGTGCAGAGTTCGAACTGTACCCATGTTGATAAGTACTAGTGATTTCTAGTTAATATTGTAGCGAAAAGACGTCCAATAAAGCACAATCTTTATTGTCCAACGCGCTAGTTCCTACGCCACACGTGCGATCGCGATTTTGAATCACAATTCCAGTCCACAGCACCCCCCGGTTTTCGCTCACACATCGTGTGCACTTCTACCCGGTTTAGGTGTGTGATTTACGCCTTCTATCCGGGGGGTTTCCGCCCACTATTCCTTTCTTTGAGCAATGGCTTGTCCGGTCGCTCGTGCTGTCCTTCTTCCATCCACTGTGGGCTTTGACCGTACTCCACAGCAGTGCCGAGATATTTCTGAGAGTGTTGGAATAATCAGGCCTTCAATTTGGTCATCCATCCTATTTCGGCTGCCACGTCTCGCCCGTTAGTCCGATCCGGTCGAGCGATGACTCATCCGGTGACCCACGCCGTCCTCCATCCGCTCGTGGTGGGTTATTGAACGCACCTCTCCCTGTGTTGAGGTATTCCACCGAGATTTGGAATGCTCGCATTTTCTGCTTGACAGTCCACCACAATATGGATCGAAAATCACTTACAATTAACCACAGCCGTCACAATCCCCTATACTACCAGGACAACTATTTCAAAAATGAGCAAGCGGGTTTCGTCGTTATTAGACCTCGTCTGTAGTGCATATCCTTGCCACTGGCAGGACTAGAACTCCGACCACGCTTTCATGAGGCATCCGTGATGACCAGTGCGAAGGAAACGTGAAAGCTTCAATAAATGGTGAGTGATGTTTATGTCGTATAAACTAAAAAATCCTCACATTCAACCAGTATTACAACTACTGCTCAACAGGTTTACTGATTCATGTAATTTCAATTCGGAGAGCAGTCCTAACCATCAGATGATCGATTGAAGTTAATAACACTGTTACTGTATTCTTCGAAAATAGTCAGTTAGTCACAAGCGAATGTGATTGAGAGTTTGCGTATGGTAATTGTGTTTATCTGGAGTCATCCTGTCTTTTGTTCAATGTTAAACCAATCAGTGTGCAGCTGATGACCACACGTGTTACTGCTGTCAACTAATAATGCACATTCACTTCTGTCTCAGTGAGAAAGGTATACAAAATTGTGTTTACGTAGTCTAAGGGAAGCGGTTTGCCATAATCGGCGGTCTTGTAGAAAATGTTTGAACTCGACCCCACGGGCTATTAGAAAGTTTTATGTTGCATATTACACATGAATGGAAATACATATATATCTTTTCAACGTAATACTTTATAGATCAGAACTATAAGACAACGGAACATCGAAGACTGTGTGTGCGATTTCATCAAGGTGAAAATATAAGAGTATGTTTTAATGTATTTCAGTTGTGCTGACTATTCTGTGAAGGTAAATAATTACGAATTTAGTGGAAGGGTTTAGTGGTAGATTTTTAAACTGATCTAATAAACACAACTGAATGTGAAAATTTTGTACGAATTAACTTGAACCTCGAAAGTAAATCACATCAAGAAAGTTGAAGAGATAATATAGTAATTTATCTGTTGTGACCTCTGATCCATGATGCGTGTTGTTCATTTGGGCTAATACGTTTGTGCGCGTGCATGTGTGAAAGTGAATTATTCACTCGGACATTGACTAACTGCTCGTCCAGCCGCATCTACCTGTGTGCGCCTCGTTTCCATCCATGTGGTCGCATAGTTAAGACGTTCGATCCATGCTCTTGCTTTCGCTCTGCGTTCACGTTTGCATGAACAGCTGTTGGAGGTTCATTTACTCGTTACAAGACATAAGCTATTTTATCAACTGTCTTTTGGATTTGCGAGATATAGCACCATGGTCTGGATTCCGGAAAGAAGATTGTGAAGTTAACCAACTTATTGGATTTATTGTTTTATATGAATAATATTTACACGAGTTGGTTAGTCGGTAGATGCCACATTTGTTTCAGTGTCAGCCGTTTGTCGCCAACGCATTCGTGACCGTATTCGTCACGACGTCACATGGTCATGTTATCGTGATTTTTGGTGGATTGTTACTAGCTCCGAAGCCGACCCGGGGTGCTATGTTGTGCACGCAATGACTGGCGTCAGCGAGGCGTGCAACAGTAGTGCTTACGACTTTTTTTCGATAGAAAGGTTTCAGTCCAAGCTGGATGGTATCTCTTGATCCTTTCCGACATGTTTTCAGTAGGACGACCAATCCATTCTGTTGACCCACTGTAGCATAATAAGATATATGAACATCGACCGATTGTGAACCGATGAGCTGCCTTTAAATTTCAACCCCGAGGTTGACGTTGTACCAAATTAGCTTTGTACGTTTATTGCTGAAAAGGTAAATGTATGTGAGATGTACGTGCGACCGTTAAAGTGTTTCACTGTAGTAGATTCCTCATACAGAAAACGTACAATTATTTTCTTCTTTCCAACCCCATGCTCCTGCATTACCTAGGTGCAGAAATTTGGCAGTTATGTTCAGAATGATAAACTGCTCCCGACAACAGCGTTGTTTTATTGGGCTTTTAAATGGCTGCTGTCAGCGTTCCATTACATAATTTGAGTAGTTTGTTATGGCTCCAGTTTTCAGGTTTTGACTCACATTGCACTTTTTTTAATCAACACAATAGTAGTGAGTAAATTGTCGGGGTAAATCATTTAGTTGAGACCCAAATGTAATAATCCGGAGCTTCGGCTGAATTCAAACCAGCGACAGAAATAGCATGCCTCAACGTGGCAGGCGCTTTACCAGCCACATCGGGAGCTTGAAAAATTTACATTTGGACTCTGTTACCCACCCGTACAACTGGAATCCATCAAATGATCCAGGGGATCGCCTCAACGAGGTCGGGTCAAAGAGCGTGAAATAACAGGCAAAACCCCCACGACAGTTGGCAGCAGCCAAACACACGAAGCCAGGCCGAACTAGACACGACATTTAGAGGGGAATTTCGCTACGTTGTGGAATGGAATTTCGGCTCCTAAGTGCGAGTGTGCGAATTGGACAATAAAGATTTTACTTTACTGAGCTACTTATCATAACAATATGGTTCTCGAAAAGAGAAGGTGCGGCTTGTCGTCACATTAGCAATATATGCTCAATGATCATGTCCGTGGCATTTACAGTTATAGGAATGGATAAATTTTCATTTTTGAAAGATATCCAGAAAGCCGAGTATTGTGTTTAGAAACTGAGGTACTTCATGTCACTCCTCATTCAGTATCTTGAATCAAGGCAATGCCCCAAGTAGCACGTCATGTATAATTAGAGCATGGATTTTCTTCCAGAGATTTTGAATTGGTTATTATTATTATTATTATTATTATTATTATTATTATTATTGAAAAATTACTGATCCTATTTCCTTGGTAAGTCTGGCTTGTAAAGTTCAAAATATGTCGGGCTGTACGACATTGTAACTGAGTTGACGGTTGTGCCAAAGCAACAATGATGAGTTCCGTGTTCCGATATATTACGATCACTCACGAGGCATGTACCTTAGGGATGGGTCGAAGTTTTAAAAATGTCCTCCTCAGTAATAAAGTACAGAGGAACCGTATAGTTTTGTCGCGGCCATTTTTCATACTTTGTGTACATCTCAGATTCTATCAAGGCAATCCAAACGGTTCGATTTTTGTTATCAGAAATAATCTCTATCTGTAAAACAATGAGAAAAATAATAGCGAAAAGTGGGTGGCCGTAAATTTTTTGTCGTGTTGTTGTGCGATATGGTAACTCACTAGTTATCGCTTGACTCTTTTTTGTCCTGGAAGTTACTAGGATAAGTATATAGATTCTTCTTGCACTTCTTAGCTAACAACAAGTCAGTGAGTTGGCAAAAGACTCACACAGCCCATTGATCAACACGAGAATTAGTCCAGATTACTAGTGAAGTTAACCGCTAATATCCAACAGGAGTGTCACCAAAGAAGATTAACTATTGCTCTGAACAGTTGGATCGAGTTATCGGCCTTTCCCAGATGATTTCATCGTGTGTGTTATTTCAGGCTTTTAGGACAGTTCAACATCCATGAACAACTTTGCGCTGTTTGACCAGTACTCGCCACGTTCAAACCTCATTGAAAAATTCTTCTTTTGACTCGAACACAAAAACCAGCATTTCAACCTATTTTGTAACCTAAGTCAAGCATTGAATTGGAATACGTTTCCATCCCTTTGTCCTATATCAATGATCTAGTCAAAAGCATTGCACTAACTGCTAGCCAGATAACCAAAGCAAGTTACTGTAACAATCGTTATTAAGACCGATCCTTATTTCTTAAATAGGGTTAGAAGGAATTCCGATTGCTATCCCATATAGTTATTGTCTTGAAGTTTGTTCCTGGCCTTATGCCTGTAGGTAATTGTCTATTCATCCATTATTGTTGAAAACCTTACACTCTTCAACCATTCCTGTCTTCCTTGGACATTCTTGGTTAGAGACAACTGATCGGAAATTGGAACCATTAAGCTGCGTTTTGAGATCCGGTGCTGTTATCTAATTGTCAACCAGTTCCAAGGACATAGCTAGATAGATCAGAACGATGGTCTGCTCATTCGACTCTCTAACTTGAGTTGAACCGAACTAAGCTGTTTTGTTTAGATAAGCTCATTCTAGGGACGTGCAAGCTTGATCATTATAATGAGAGAGTCTCGTTTGTCTCAGTCACGAATTAATCCAAAAGTTTGCATGAATCCATCCGTACCACCTTGAGTCAGAAATGAGTGAGAGCAAACTGGTTTGATAGTCTAGCCTGTTGTTCTCTACATAATATATGTAACACGTGCTTAAAACTAGGTCGATGTAAGGCAAAAAGCAGGTCCACCTTTTACTAGTAGTTGAATTATATTATGCTCATAAGTTTTATGTGCGACACCCCAATACACTATTGCACGGCGTTTGGCATACCGGATATCCATAAGACCTGTCCGGGCATTAGACCTGACAAATGGCTTGCTTCCCTTGCAACTGTACCGGTTGTTTAAATCAAGTATGGTTATAGGTGTGCTCATACACTGTCACCTAGATCTACAAATGCGTTATCGATTATTAATCCGATTACCAATACGCCTTTGCACACGCTGAACCTTGTCTACAACTGACAACAGTTTCTGTGTTCTTGTAAACGCTTCATCCAGCCCCCTCTGGAAAGAAGCACCTCATTCAACTTTCGCTTACGTTAAGGCTAGTATTTGGTACTGCACTTCCTCGCCGTGGCCGAAATTCAAACTCTGACCAGGCTTTGATTAAACAACCTTGGTGACTACTGCCGCATTGACTTCTTACTGGACATAACAGAATTATCGTACAGAAGCGCTCGATCACCTGTGCTTTTGAGTAATTCACAATGGCCAAAAAATCGCTTTTATTCCATTTTTGCCGATGAAAATCCCCTACGACATATCTTTAATATATTGGTGTTAATTATTACTGTTTTGTAGACTAGTGCTTGCAAATACAAGGGTCGATGAGATCGACAAACTAGGTATTGTCCCGTCCGGTAGGTGGACGTCAGTACGGAGCCTCTATTATGGCGCCTCATTAGAATATCCGAAATTGTCAGGTTGTCAACATGCTACTGTTCAGTAGAAAAGCTAACTTTGGAATTCAGCTGGTTCATGAGGTTAAGTATATTTGTTGTCATCTCTTCAGTATTGGTAAGTAGCAGGGTAGCGTTGACATAATGTCAATGACAACATCGGCGTTCTGTCCCAATCGGGTTGCTAAATTACCATTTAACAGTGGACTGAGTGGATTGATCTTGTCAACGCCATCGATTTGTGTTTGGCCGGTTCCCCGGAAGTGCAACCTGACGTTCGTTGGGAATAGTACCAAAGAAGGTTTCACCTCAAACATAGGAAATCTTATGCTCAAGTGATTTTGGGCGACATATTGACAGATTATACAAGTCGTCTGCATTAGATATACGTTTGTGCCCAATGAAGTTAAGTCCATAATAGCCCCATGTTTGTTGGTACACTGCAGCATGTCTAACAAGTCGATCACCACAAAACGGTTTTATAAAGAATTTCGAACCATCGACTGCTATACTGGCTCGAGCAGTCGGGTCAACCACCGTGCCAAGCTGTATTGTGCTGACTCATACAGAGATGATATTGGTCACAGATGTACACCAGATTTGTGGAGTCTGAGCACGTCCTGCATAAACAAGTTACGTGATCCGCTGAGTGCAACTGATTCTGCTGTTGCCTGATCAATGAAATAGATGTTCAGTGATGTTTTTACTTCCTTGTTTATATGTCATTCAAGTTACATGCTGAACTGCACAGATGGAATTTTTCGGTGTCATTCACTGATACATGTTCAGCTTTGTTTATAACCGCGACGTCACAACTTTTTCGGGCCGTACAAATATCAGAACTTTGTTGAATTTTACTTTGTAAAAGAAATCAGAATGCTCCAGTGTCAGGATTATGTTATGTTTGGAGGACCTAACTCAGCATCGTCGCCCAAAATCGACAAGCCCGGCTCTGATAACAGATTTGCGAAAGCTGATCAAACAAAAGCTCAAACTAGACCTGTGACTCGATATCTCTGTTCTTCTCTGGTGACTCACTGAATTTAATGCCACCAGATGTAATTTCCACCTGAACACCGTTCGGTTGAATATATGTCCATTTGACAACAAACGCTGCAGGAATCCACAGAATTACTCTGCTTGTCAGTTCGTATTTCACCGATATCTGCAGGTTACTGAGTGGGTTTAGTTTGGTCTGTTTCACACTATGACTTTTAAAGTAGAACTTGGTACTGCAGCTAAAGCTGTATGTAACAGTTTGTAAGTTCTGTTTATCTCATTCACTTGGTCCATAATTATTTCCGTATGTCATTTCGTGAGAGGACGTAAGTTGGCAATTGTGGATTGTGTTTTACGGTCTCGAAGGCTTTTAAAATAGCACAGTAGAAAGGAATCCAGTTGGATACATTATCCTTAAAATGACACTCGAACGTGTTTTGTAACAAATTTGCATTGTCTTCATGAAACCATCGAGCTACTCTATGACAGATGACGCAGGTGACAGTTTGCAACGTAAAACGATTCTTTCCCGTAACAAGTTTGAACAGAGAAGTCGGAACCAGTGATTATACTAAACATAAGGTTCGAAAAAAAAGAGGAATAGCCTACTAATTCGCTTAAAGATGAAAGCTATTGTTCAGCTATTGTCATTCAATTGGCTGCTGAGTTAAGAAGCTTACAATTTAGTCGTCTAGATTATATCTTTTCGCTTTTTGACCATCATCATCGTTATCATAGACAGCAATACATAAGTGGTTCACACTGATGCTTAACTGCTACACAACCACGAAGAAAAAACAAACCCTGTATAGGAAGGGAGAAAAAAGAAAAAAAAGGAAACGGGAGAGAACCTAACCACTAAAACTAGCTAAGTCTATATTTAAACATACAACATCAGGGCGCCTACACCTTGCAAACAAAAAAACCAAGCTGTAAATGAAAGTGAGGCATCATTAGCAAGACAGTTTCCTTACGACTTTCACTGCCCCGCGTCATTAAATGCACTCACTTCACAGACATCCCGGACAAACAAGGACCACATTCAAGCCACTGAGCTCGGTTAGCCGCCATCTCACTTAACGTCTCAAAC
>LUCH01005470.1:14163-25083 GCA_013368495.1 Paragonimus heterotremus | reverse complement strand
GGAACTATTATCGAGTGCCCTCAGAACGGATGGATGGTCTCCGTCGTCCACACAAGTTGAAACAGCTGTGTCAAGGCCTGTACTAACACCTCTCCACATTCTTTAAAAAGTGCCGGCACGAGATCGTCTGGGTCAGGAGCCCTATTACGTTTGAGAGCTGAAAAGCAATTGCGAACCTCAGTTTCGGTGGGTGGTTCCGAATCTACCGACCATGATGTCACATCACAAGTTTGTGACGGCAACACGGTAGAAGCAGGGGGCCAGCTAAATTGACTTTCAAATGTTTCCGCTCAACGCTCCAACCTTCTGGATTTATTATAGATTAGTGTTCCATCTGTTTCGCTGATAGTTTTACTGACAGGCGGTCGCCTGGGACCAGTGACACGGATCAGCTTAAAGAGTTTGCAGGTATTTCCTGAGGCAAAAGCGGTTTCCACTTCCTTGCTTTTTTCCACCAATCACGTCTTACGACCGAGTAATCTTCTAATTATGTTGCAGCCGTATTTCTTGAATCACTTCCTACTGTAACTCGGATTCTAAGAAGAAATCTCCGACATTTTCCGCTGATGAATTTTCGTAAGAAGTCATGCCTGAATGAAACCCAGTGACCATTTGATTGGCCCTAGCTTCGCCTGATTCATGAACCGAATTATACACACATTAAGTTGACATTAGCATTTTTAGTTTGAGGTGGATCAGATTTAGTTTGTTAAAGCAATGTACGAAGATCTGTCGCTAACGGAGTTGTTTTTTGGTGATCGGTGACGGAGTCTTTGTGTAATCAAAACGTGAAGGTGTTCCGACGGGTCTGCTATGTTGTTTCTTGCATGATGAGGTTACTTTACAGTTTCGAAAGGTTTTCTTTTTGTTAAATTGCTTTTGGCAAAACGGCCTTATCTTGTAAAAAGGTTTCACGAGGAGAAATATTTCTTCTTGGGACCACTTCCTGTGCAGCATTCTACATCCGAACGTTTGCGTTGTGTACACATATTTCATTGGTTTGGGTCGCACACAGGTAATCTTTCTTGATTCAGTCAACAGAAAATCTTTTTAGTCAAAACAGAGAGAAGACATATATCGCGAGATGTTAACATTTCGATTTACTCTCATCACTCTCTAACGTAAAACTAGCAAATTTTATACAAACTTACTTGATTTATAACAGTAATTACGCCTTAGTCTAGACAGAACATCCATGGAGCATATGAGTGGCATATTATCTGATATTTTTCCGTCAACTCCAAATGGTCTGTCACATGTTCACGTACCCTGCTTCCAAAACTAAAGTCCATTATTCATGAGATTCAAAAGAAGCGAGCTTTGATCTTTCCATTTTATGCAGAAAGGAGCAGCTCAAACTGTTCTGACTACTGTAACGAGTTTCACCACTACGTACAACTGCGATCAGTTTCAACTTCCACCTCATGCTAACATCCATTCTGTTTACATCTGTGGTACTGTATTTCATGCAGTAACTATTTTTTCTATAAGCAAGTGACAATGAAATCTTGATCTACTTGATGTCTCAAACACAATCACTAGTGTTCACTTGAAATCAACTAATGTGAGTACCTAGGCAATAACGGGTCTAAACACCGTGGCAACCAACTAGCTAACAGCTATGCTTTCCCGACCACAAAATAACTGCGTCGGATGTGTGCTCGGACAACACTTTGTTTGTTCTTCTCATTTACGTGCAAGGTCTGTAAACACCACGAATACAAAATTGGATGTGTAAATGGGGAACGTTTTTATTTTCTCTTTCGTAAATCATCACTCGATTGCAGCTATCTCTTTGATAGGTGCATAAACAATGGAAGACAACGAACTGACAATGGAGCCGACAATGGAAGAAACACTTAAGAAGGCAATGAACCACACATGCGTATACAGCTAAAGTCAACCTGCAGCTTTCAGTAGATCGCGTATCTTCAGCTCTGTGAAAGCGTCCTGCTATTACTCACCAAGATAAACGTTAAACAGGACTTTGTCTATTATGCTGACCACAGTAAGCGGGTCATTCAATGAAGTCACCACAGATTCAAATCTTCAGACATGTCTCGAACAAACACTTGAATAAACGTACCTAAATTCGGTCCTTCCACGTTGTTTACCATACTGAGCAAACGCTCCCTGGCTTTCTTTCCGAGACGCCAGCCGTGCATCCAGGAGATCACAGTTATGTTTCCGATTGCAGACGATAGTCAACTGAGTCCTGTATTGTTGTCTTATTCCATATACATTGACTGGCATTATTATTACTACTACCGTCATTATTATTCATCTTAAACACTTTTATTCAACTTCAAATTTCTCTACTGTATTGGTGTTACCTATGTCAGTATGATGTTCAAAATCTGTTGGCTAACTGTATTTCTGTCGTTCCACTTGTTGATTGAGTAATGTATGTATAAAATGTGAATTGTTTACTCATCTATGTATTAGCAATTCACTCCATGAACGACTGCTTATTGTATCCCCTCCCTCAATAACCCCTACCTATTCAAATGTTTATCACACCTGACCACGGAACTGAGTGGTGTTCATTAATCACAAAATCCCCACTATTTTGCCTGCACGCGCCCAACCTCTTAGCGGCTTGCTCGTCAGTTTGTATACGTAAAGGTCAGGAATGAACGGAATCTTACGTAACAGTTTCAGTGCTGCTCCAACTTACTATCTGGGGAATATGAAAAAGGTCAACTACAAAACTGACTCTTTACTGTCATGTGACACCGACAACACTTTATCCTGCTGCAAACTCGCAAGTCCCTCCATTGATTGTGCCATTTAGGAAGACCAGCTCACATCTCCAATTCGACCACGTGAACTTTCACACACATATAGTTGAAGAAATGATGTCATTTATCGGAACCGCTGAGCCGATCAACCTTCATGGATGTTTCGTTATTCTGTATACGGACACAAGTGCACATACCGTTGAAGTCTACGTTCTTCTAGCCAGCCACATTGAGGAATTGATCGTGTACATCAACTATTCGTCTGTCAGTTGCTTATTTTACGTTTCTCAGTTGAGGACGAACCACACAAGGGGATGTCTTTGTTGTGTTTACCGCTTAAAAGAACGACAATAGAATATTGAAGCAATTTACTGCAACAACGTGAGCAGGTGCAGATCACTCAATCCAACATAAGGCTGTACGCACTGTGTTCACAAGAGACACGTGTGCGTTTGGTCGCCACGGTCGTCAAGACAGTCAGTCCGAATAGTTATTGACTGATCGACAGATACGCATACAACGCGTGTGGAACCGTCGGTGACGCATCGCGCTGTCACACCAATATTGCAGACAGTTTCCACAGATCAGCTGTTTGAAATCTGGAATTTCTAACGCATTTGCACAAATTGCTCCCTGTTGAAGATGTGTTTAAGAAACAGGCCGCCTCGTTCAACTGCTGCGGCTGAAACACTTCCAAGATGCTAAAAGCATTACCGGTTTACATGCTTCGAGATAGCTACATTCCAAATGTGATTTGTAATAAAGCTGTCATAAAGACACAGTACTCGGAGTTTCCCAATAGAATCATTCCAACAGCGTAATATACTGTTGTGGCCGCAAAATACGCTTGGTCTGCAAATCCGTTTATTGCACGAATTCCTGTATAGGTCATGTTAAACCTAGGACCACAAACGCATACACACATTTGCACGGCTGACCTGCAATCACACACATTGGGTAGCAGTATGTTGTCACTCGCCTTAAAAGCACTTCGCTCATAGCTCGTACACATTATTCCGATAGTCTCTGCTGGTCCGTCGTCTTCCAGGTGTTGGGGCTTTCCCTTTTGTTCCTGAATGTCGCTTGTGGGCAGTATACTACTTACAAACGGAACTGTCCGTTATACAATAATACGACTTCCGCAGTTGCTGGCCTCCGTCGAAATTTTGTACACTTTTGTAGTTGGTTCAGCGCTGTTGCCATAACAAACAGACCTTCACGGTATGAGTCAGCTACTCCAAATTACAGCACAGTACGTTTTACGACGTTGTGGAGTAACCCGTCTTGCCACCACACAGAAAATGTGTCACCCACGAACTTAGTAACTGCTGCAACCGTCAAACACTCCTCCAATCAGATAAAGACAGCAAATATGTTTAGCTCTTATAGTGGGCAGCTTTGTCATAATACAGAAACTTACAAGGTTAAAAGATTTGCATTTGCATGTGAGTGGTGTTTCCAATTGGATGCTTAACGTGAATTCCTTTTGAAGAATGTGTCCAGCGAATGCAAAGCCTTGTAAGGATAGGGTAACGGTGATTTTAGTGTACAACCTGCGCGGACTACACGTACAATACATAATGTGAAGTACTTTATTCCGGCTTAGACGTGGATGTGTCTTAACGAAGAAACCATTCATCAGAATAAACAGAACGGCTCGTTGGTCCTACGGGAGTTTACGTGATCTCTGGTGAATAACGTACCAGTCGTCTAATTACCACTTCTCTTCCTGTTTTAATTACCGGACATGCAAAGGGTGACCGCTCGTTCGTTATAAGTTTTTAATTTTTTTCATGACAGATTATTTATTTTGACTCGCACCCAAGTGGTTGTTTAACCTCCGGCATTTCTTCTTGTCTTTTTACTAACTACAAGCAACTGATTTTTAACAATCATAGAAGTCAACTAGGTGGATTTCCAGGACAGTTTTACATCCACCTTACAAATATAGAAATAAAGGATTTTAAAGGATTTTAGCAAAACCTAGATTTAAGAGGGGAAATGATGGATTGGAGTGGTTCCTGAGTAATGAAATGATGGTGTGGTTGTCTTGCGGTAACTAAAATTATGGTTTTATCTTCTTGTTCTTGTCAGAATTAGGGATATTAGGAAATGATCTGAGACGGTTGTATTTAACCATGGCTGTTGAAGTTTAGAGGCATGGAACACTCTGTTCGAGGAATAGAGAAAATGCCTGTTCGGATGACATGCATCGGTGCCCTGTATTTCCCTTTCTTGCTTACGCCATCCTATTCATTCTGCGTGAGCCACACATGGCGACATCGTCCACTAATATCAAATCGCACGTGCAAATAATTAGCTCGAGTTTAATTAAAGTTTTGCCGGACGTATTGTTAGATTATTTTTAGAAGTGAAACTTCCTTGTATCGCAGCATTTTTATGACAGAAAATACAAAGCTGTAGTGCCCAGAACACCTTATCTCTGGGGTAAACACACATGCTTGTAGTATGCGGAAAGTCAATTAGTAAGTTGCCCCACAACGAAATTTAGCCAAATTCGATGCTATCGGAAGTACACATGATCGTCCTCAGTTTGTCAGCAGTGCTCAGGAACATGGTTGTTTTAGGTGGATGAAGAGATCTGAAAAGATTCTGTCAAGATAAACTAACCAGTCATTACACAGAAGAATAGATGGAGAGTTGCGAAGGCAGGCGCACTCTACAAAATCTCAGTTTATTTTGGTATCTTCTATGATGGAGACAATTTTGTCACCGACATATGCCAGACCAAGGTCAGTGTGCTAAAAAAGTGTACTGGGTGCATCCAACCGCGCCTATTGCAGATGGGTATTAGCTGTCGACATATGCCAGTCCAGTTTCGTTTTTCTATCAAGCGGAGATTATGTATTCCACATCCGTCGGACTCGATCATTGCATGTTCATCGGAGGAGTCATACAGTTTGTTTCATTTACGAACAACTGATTTTAACGGAACATCAATTGGTTTAAAGGGTTTTATGGACAATTTCTAGCATTCGCTGGTGCGTCGGTTAGAATATTAAATCGAAGAAACTGCATTCACTGTTATGAGGTTAGAGGGACGCACACCACCTATGTACCCATCATTTTCGAGCATTTGGTCGTGCACACAGATAATATTCCGTGCTAATTGAACAGCATTTCAAAGGTTTCCCAAGAGGAGCGGTGGACAGTTTCACCGAAGTGTCTGCACTAGTAGGTAAACGGAGATCATATATAGTTGTTTTACGCCCTATAATTATGCTACTGTGTGCTTGCAAAAAGGTTATGTTAAACCGGTGAACCGGTAAGAGCCGGTTTAAGTGGACGGCCAGTGTTTATCAGGGACCGGCAGATTGGATGACAACAACGTCGCAGATAAGGCAGTCTGTTTTGAATTTGGAGGGACCGCCCAAGTAGTGAGAAGTAATTGGTGGTTTTTCAAGCAAGATGACAGATAGGTGAAGAGTGAAGGTTGTCCATCATAATACTAAGCACCAATAAGTCAATCATATACTGCTGTTGGAACGCCGTATGTAGTTGCAGCTCAAAGGACGATGAGGTAGACGTGGTGAAAAACGTTAAACATATAAAGTTTTGCAAGCCAGTATGTTTTTTGTAAGGGTGTAGTTAGCGTTCGGTGCCATGGAGGACCGTAGACACTACCTGTGCTGTGGAGTTGAGCGATCGTATTATACTACTCATACCGGAGCTATTCAGTAGCAGGTGCAGGGGCATATTTTTTGACAACGTACAAGCCACAAGAAGACTGAAAGAAGGATCATCAAGGTGCAGCATCACCCATAACAGTCCCTGCTACTCAATGGAACTGAGCACTGACATCTGTGGTAGCCGAGACTGTCTGAGGCCGAATACTGCGTGCAAATGAGTGGTTTTGTGACAGGTTTGGTTTCCATGCTTAACCCGTGTATTGCTTTGTCAAATAAATAACCCTTGTGCCATCCGCGTTCTTGGATCGCAACACCTGGTCGTTGCTTTGGTTACGAGTTCAGTCGTTGATCCAAAGCCGAGAAACCAGAAGAGGCAGGGTAACACCGTTTATTGGAAGAGGGAGACAAAATTAGGCCACAGAAGCTCCAAATGTATAGGACAAAACGATTACCATAGATGGCCAACAGACATACAGTGAATTAAATTAAACAGTCACATAGGGCTGTCAGGGTGTCAGCACAAATCACGTTACTGGAGACATCAAGGATCAACGTGAGAAAAAACAGTTCAGATAATGCACAGGCGTTCAACCACACACCTGCAATCTGATTGACTGAGTGGAATCATACAATCACCCACGTCCATACCATCCGAGCTAGGCCGGCTGATCGATGTGGCGTGATGCGTCCTGGCTGCCTCGTTAGGAGATGCGCCTCCTAACAGACACTTCGAAGCATTGGAGGGGACAGAACTGTTGGCGGTCTGCTGGAAATCAGGAACATCATCTGTTAAAGTGAATGCTAGGCAGATAGCGAATTATTTCAAACTCTGTGAAAGATGAACACAAATCGTACAGAAAATCTGGAATTTGATTTTTGTGAACGAGGTTGACTATCACAGTGTGTAACGTCTGCGTTATGTGGTTAGTTATAAGAAAATGATTAAACACGGTGGTGCCAAACATTCTGGGTGACTTCAACTATACCATTGTGGACGATGAGAAACACTTAATCCTTGTTACGTGGACGATCTGTGTCAATTGGGTCATCGTTCACCTTTAAGGCTCACCTTTAAGGCTCGTTGTCCTGTCGCCAGTGAACTTGTTCATCTGAAAGTCGTTGTCCACACGTGTGAAGGAAAATCGACCACTAAATATTGTAGAAATTATGCACCTCAGTATATGACGTTCAGATGATTTTAACATTCATTTGAAGCATTTGTCGTTGCTGGCGGCTGTCATACTAGTTGAACTGTCGTCTTCATTAGCATTAGGACGTTCGCAATATTCTTGGGAAAATGTCAGCTCACAGTCGGCCTAAACGATATCGCAGTACTCCTTCATCTTCCGAGGTTATAGACTCCATCTTCATGTACTAATCAAACGACTGATCAGTACGTGGACAATGGTTTAACTGGATTCTTGCTGACAGATTCTACCCACTAACTTTACTCCCTCTTGTATTACTGGCCATTGTAAGCACCTATTCTGTGCAGTCTTGGAGGTTACCGGTGAGTGTATCCTGAATACCACTGGGTGGTTGTTGTCATGCCGCTGGAGGTTCTGTGAGCAAGAAAGCGTTTAAAAACTTGGGTGATAAAGACAAAGTATTGCAAAAGAAGTCTGCTTGTTGTGTGGATGTAACTACTGGGTTGGAGTGTGTCTCATTTATTTATGGTGATGTGTAGATACTCAGTTACAAACGTTTGTGAAGCGTGAAAGTGAGGTATGGTAGGGTATTTATCATCGAGTGACACTGCTTGTATGGGTGGCTGACAGTTGTTGAGGCATGATTAAGTGTGTGTGAAGCTTAGGGTTGCTTATGATATCCACAGTTTGGTCAGGATATACTAGAAGGCTGGTTCTAAATGTTCGAGAGTCGTAATATCGGATTATAGTGGGCCGGTTGATACTTTGGTGGATAACAGTGCGAGGAAATGCCGAGAAGTTCAGAAGAAAATTGTCTTCATAGTCGAGTGATTGTTGTGTGAACGGTGATGGTAGAAGTCGGAAGCATGACCAGGTTGGTTGTAATGACTGCGGATGCTGATTATCTTTGCTAAATGTTGGTGACGGTCCTGACTGGGTTGTTGGAGAAGTATTGCTCTGACTAGATCGGTTGTCATAGGACTAAACGGATAACGCTTTAGCCGGTGGATGAAGGATGTTATAGAATAAAACGTAGATATTGTAAGCGAGGTAAGTGTGTCATGAACTGCGATGAAATTGGCGGAACATGAGAAAGTGTATATATTCTGGTTCAAAGCAGTTATTAACAAAACAATAATTAACTCTACGCTGCGTTCAGATTTGACCAGTCCTATGTGAAGGTCGCGAGCCAGACAAGCTTGTCAGAGTTACACTTGCCACGGAGTTTGTACTGTAAAAGGGAAAGCTTTCGTTATATGTGTGACAGACAAAAGTTGAGACTCCCACGAGAGAAACTAAATAGACCCTTGCGTTCTACTAGACCACGTTTCACTCCGTTAGTTGGCTTACACAGTGGACTAGAAAAGAGACAGAGAGTGGTAACATGGTTTGACTTGAGCCTGGATGGGCTCTAACGTGATTCGGGAAAAATTCGTTGCTGGTAAACGAGCCAGAGAGTTGCTACAGTGAGTATTCTTGTAAGTTTGACGACAGCGCAGGTGAGACCTACTGCAGGGGCAGTTTATAAGCACCTACTAATGTGTAAGTAGTAAAGCCATGCAAATGTTCCTCTTACTGCTTGGATATTATGTGTTACGAATCTCAACATCGACCCCGAAGTGGACACATGACAGTGAAGCACGTATCGAACCTGTGGTGTATAGTGGAGGAACAGCCCTGGACATTATGTGGCCTTGTTTACACACTACATGTACTAGAGAAGAAAAGGCGTGGATTGTGTACAAAGTGTAAACAGTGGCAACTATCCAACAATCAGTAGTAAGAAGTGATAAACCGGTTGCGTAAAAACGTGTCTCAGAAACACAAGTTGAGTGTTGTGTCAATGTGCAGAGTAAACTGGACTGTTCAAATGTAATGGAAACCACTAGTAAATATAAGGTTCTGTAACTGGTCATTGGCAGCACAGACTATATAGTGTGACGTTTGTGTGATATTACGAAGGCACGTAAAAGACTATAAACATGGTCGTAGTCACTCTGCTAACTACGGAAGCAAATTGGGCTTGCCGGCGGCCAAGTATTGATAAGGAGTAATAGTTTCAAAATGTTAGCTAATACTTGAAACTACTTAATAAGTAAACAGTGAATGTAGGACACTGAAATCAGTAGGGTGGCTCCAGCTCTCATAAGATGAGTAGACTGTCTATATGTAGGCGCTGAGTGTGGCAGCAAGTCAGCCGGGGTTTGTTCGAGCGGGCAGTTTGATTTTAAAGTCTACCAATTTGGACTGGTTCAGAGGCGGTAGTTCGGCTGATCAAATGGGAGGTTTAGCAACGCGGGCTGGACATCGACCTGTTTTATGGTAACAACAGCCCTTCCACATCCTACCACAGAGATAACCGTCCGAAACATGGGTTGATTTCATTGAACCGGATCGTCGAGGGGGGCACAAGTTCGAAGAGAAATTTCAAACAAGTGTAGGGCTAAGAAGAAACATTGTAAGATAAAAACGAGCGAGCATTTAAGTAGAAGGTGAAATGTGAACGGTGACAGTAAAGTAGGGAGAATTAGGCTAATGAATGACCGAAGTTGTGCAACAACCCATTCTGGGTGTTCTAACTACGTCCAGTGCAACTATTTAACCATGAATACCTACAGAACAATGAGTTCCAACTGACACCTTACGGGCGATGATTGTAAGATGATCAGACTAGTATAAAACGGACAGCATTTGTTTACAGATTGAGGAAACAAGACCGGATTTGAAAGCAAGACTCAGCTGTACCCCCGAATGAATAGGAGTGTCCTAGTGTTGTTAAGGAGTTTGCCGGCTGTGGTCAGGATTCCAACCGCAGGTATCGTACAAAACCATATTTAACAAATGCACCTAAAATACACTTGTAATAAAAGTCCACATATGAAAATAAATTTTCTGAGAAATCTATCCGGAAAGAAGAAAAACTGAATCTTGATAAAGTGCATTAAAAAGTTATTCGAACACTATTAACCATATCCAAATGCCCCGAGCAGTTTTGTAAACAACATTCAGCAGTGTTTTCAATGTGATCCAAAAAACTTCAAGAACGAAGATAGTCCACAGCCCCTCCAAATTTCAAGATACCACAATAATTTTTTAAAAAAACGATACGTATGGTTTGGTAAACCATTCAGTTTTATTTGCATTGCAACTTAGAAGACAACGCAACAGTAAAACCGTCAACAATATATGCTGTTGAGTAGTAGGGAATTTTGCTTTCCATATAGATTGAACATTATCCACAATCGCGGCTGTTGTATTCTCAAAAACGTTCCAGTCGGTACCTTTAGAAAACAAGCACTAGACTCGAGTTCCGCTCTCAGTAGACCTCGTCAGTAGTGCAAATCCTAGCCACTGCATGGACTAGAACTCCGGCCACGCCTT
>LUCH01005469.1:3889-41093 GCA_013368495.1 Paragonimus heterotremus | reverse complement strand
CTGATGCGGGAGTTTGAGATGCAATGCACTTATGGTTGTGACCGCCGTGAGGTAATTATGGTCGACGTGTACGTCAAAAATATACTGTCTCGGTTGACGACGTTTGCCAGCCAACTAGTATTGAAGCATCTCGGAAATCGTGCTCCCCTACTGCATTGTGAACAACAAGACGAGTCCAAGGTAACCGTACCTTACGTAATATCAATTTGTAGCTTCGAGTGAGCTATGAGGGTGTACAGTACACAGTGGACATGAGTGATAGCACGTGCGAGTGCAACTTCTACCGGTCCATGTGGTTACCATGCATTCACATGCTGTCCGTCTTCAAGAAGGATTTCTACCTATACAGTGAGTTGTTGTTGACGAAAACCTCATCTGTTCTAGGCAGCTTCCCAATCCATCGACGGTGGCTTGCGGAATACAATTTGTCTAAAAGCAGCATGTTTCGCTGAGAGGTACCTGTCGCTGCTAACGATCCATTTCAACCGGATTGTAAAATGCTGCATCAAGGGTTGGCAAAGCTGCAGGATGTTAATCCCAGAACAGGCAGCCGTATTTTCAAGGCTATTATAGCACTGCCCTTTCTGCACTGGACAGCTGCATCCCCCCTCACCAGGTACGTTGTCTTTTCATAAACTATGGGGTTTCAGTTGCATCCACCTCACACAAATTATTGTCTCTGACATTTCAATCGAAAAACAAACCCCGCCCAGCACCCGTAACCACTGAAGATCCTGTTACGTCGGACGATGAGTTCCGTGTTTTGTGTCCGCGCAAACGTGTCCAAGTGAAAGTGATACCGCCTTTGCAGTTACCTACCGCTTACTTTTAGAGATGCACACACAGCCCGAAGGGGACTTCTACTGAAGAAGAGCGGAACTCAAAAATGATGCAGAAAACCTATTGGAATGATGCATCTAGTGATGTACTTGTAATAAAAAATTCCAACACTTCCATTTCATTTTCGTCGTGTCTATAGGGTGCAAGTAGGCTGACTGTCGAGCATAGACGTCAGTGCGTTCATTTATAGAACACTGAGGTTTAACGTAATATGTGGCGCATGTGACTCCATAATTTCACCCAGTTCCCCGCTGACATATTGCCAAACCAGCAAATGTCCGGATACCGTCAGCAGTAATTACCGTTGGCAGACAACACAGAACAACGCCCACGTTGTGCACGATAATCGCCTACTGAAATCGTATCTAGTTGCTCACGATTTCGCTGAATACCTGGGGTTCCCAGTTTCACACGGTTTCGATTGTACCATCTCGATTCTAAGTCGGCTGTCTTCGACATTTTAATGAATTATCGAATGCACAATTCACAGAAAAATATGTTGGCACATATATTGTGCATGTTCTTTAATCTTTCGTTGCTAAACTCCTTAAATTAACCGAAGCCCCAGTTTAGCTACCTAATTAACGCATTTTTTTATTCGAAATTTCGTGATTCCTTAACGTCCCTGATAAAAATGTTTGGCACATTAAAATAAACCTATTTTCTATAGAAAAATAGGCTCATTTCATGTTTTATAAGACACTCCGTCAATTACCATTCAGAATTTATTGAAACCCACTCTTTAACGGTCCACACAAATGCGCATTTACTTCCTGCGGATAGTTTTCAGCAAAATAGGCCAGTGCAAATGCACAAGAATTTGGCCGTTTTGACGATGTACGCAAGCCGCTTCAACCTCCTTACTCGGGCCCCCTCAGAGAGCTTCGACAAACGCCAAAGCACTTCACGATCGACCGTCATGGTCGCCATGACGATGTTTTCGTCGATCATCTGAAAGTCGCCTATGTAGACGACGACATTGCCCGAGCCTCCCCTCAGCCATCCGTGGAAGCCCCCGTCCCTACACCATCCCCTCCGACGAACGCCTCCTCACCACCTGCCGCGCGCCACACGCGATCAGGACGTCACGTTCACTTTCCCCAACGTTACGTAGACGTTATTTATTACACGTAATTTCCCCCCAGTAACCTTCCTTTTTCGCGCTTTGCTTCTGTTGTGCTTTGTTTACAGCTTTCTTTCCCGGTCTACTTGCAATACACGTCGTCGTCCACTAAATGGTTTTCTGGTTTAATTATTGTGGCACTATTGAGGCACTATTCTAGTTAGAAACAATCCAATCCACTACAATCTGGAGCACCTGCGAACACCTCCCGTGAGTCAAACCCTTTGATTGGTGGAACTTGCTGGAACTTCGTGACCATTCTATCCCATTTGTTCATTCTGTTTTCACCGACAACCTAATGAGATACACCTACATCTACTTAGCCTAGTCCGTAACTTGATTGCTGCAAGATCAGCTCGAGGAGGCGCGTCCAAATTTTACGCACCTTATCTCAAGTTGTCTATCACTTCTGAACATACAACACGCAGCTGTTTGTTTACTACTGCCTGTGTGCATCTAGTATGCGCAAAAATGTAACGAGCAGATTTTCCTGGACAACTTTCTTTTCACTATGCTATATACGACACAAAACCCCGTTGTTGATTTTTTAAAGTTCTGTTGCATTATTTTGAGACTGCTGTGTTTCGTTTGATCAGTTTTGAAGGGTGGCCCTATGTTTCATTATTTTTCTAAGAATAAACAGTATCAACCATTTTTATCCTTACATCAGCTACTATAACCGTATCTTTTGATCTTATTCAGTCTGACACCTGTACATTTCTGAATGTCAAAATAAGACATTCTTCTTCCATATTCTTTCTTGCATAGCTTATAATTCTCACCATTCCTCGATTCGTAAACAATCATTTTGATCCTACCCAACCAATGACCATTTGTTTGAGTGAACTCAATTCCGTTTCACCGTCCCCCATTACTCAGCGGTGCCTAGTTGTCAGAGTTGTTGTACCGGCACATTCTTTGTTTAATTTGTGAGGAGTTTTCACATTCGAGGCAAGATTTAATTTTCATATACACTGATTCATTTAGCACCGTATTGAATCCAGTTTTCACGAGCGCCTTCTCATTAACCGTTTCGAAGATAGATTATCTTCTCTGCCGTTGTATATTGATAAAGACATTTTTGGATTAACCCATTACGCGTAACTCATTGTGAAATTGAATCATTGACGAACGATTCAATACTCGTGGCTGTAAATCTCACTCGTGCTACAGCAAGGTGCGCGAATCGATAAATGCAGTCAACTTCTGGTAGCGTGTTTCCGTTTGTACTTGAGGAAAATAAAGTTGAACGGTCGAATTTTCTCATTGACTGAAAGATAAATACGTCGCCAAATTTAGTATAACCATGCATGTTTGGCGGCATACGTTACGGAATGACCAGTTCTTGTGACCGAACCCGAGGTACCCCTGTATTGAACCATCGCCATAGGTAGCGTGTACAGCGCAAACTGTGGTTCCACTTACACACCACGTATCCAGTGTGAACCCGAAGGAATAGGACCAGGCGGTGTGTGAATGAGGCCTTCGTTTCCAGCCGGCCGATGTTCAGTAAACGTATGGCCGACTCCGGGGTGTTGACCAACATCAGGCCAACAGTCGGTCACCATAAGCAAGTCGGATGAGAATAAGCACTTTTAATTACCACCCTCATTCTGGTAGTTAAACACATGTTAAAAAGTCTCTGAAACACATTATCCTATTCACAACGTTTCATTTGCAAGCGCTTCCGACTACCGTTATTTTGTGCAGGTTTGTTTTAATCTGTGCTTTCCGCGAACATGTGTCCGCAGATCCACTTATTTGGTGTGTGGTGAGAGCAGCTGTGTTGTAGCCTTTGCGGTTCGTCGTCACTCACGGCTCTCATAGAAGTTTTGCAAAGGCGCTATGAGTACTTCATTTTTCCGACGCCATTATCCCAGGCTTATTAGCAATTGTTTGTCTGTGAATATAACACGTGATCCATACGAATTGCTTTCAGTAACGTTTATAACAGAAATGAGTGAATTGAAACGGCGTTATAGTAGATGGACTACTAACAAACGTATAAGGTATGGAACAGACAAGTTAAGCGCGCTGGATGAAATGTATGCATCTTTTTGAGCAAATAGGGTTCCAATTTAACCTAAGACCTCAGCACAGCCTGCAGACTGGGTATTCCGTCACCTTTTCATAGTGCAGTGCATAAAAATCGCATTAACTTTCAACAAGTGGTTCAGATGTCACAGCCGCTGGTTCAGCGCGACATCTGTTGCACAATCAGGCGCTGTTGAAAATCCCACATCCTAGTGAAACGTGCTTCTTTTGTGTGATTATTTTTGCCGCGATCAGTCGGTCACCCACAAGATCTAGTGTTTTAAGTGCCATCCGGTTGTTCACCATCTCCTCCAAGTCGGTTACATCCACTGGCTTGAAATTACTGTCCGCTTTGTTAGAACCCTTCGTCCCTGATTTACCGCTTGATCCGCGCATATTACACAGAACTCTTCAGAGTGTATACAATACAATGCTTACCAGTGGATGTTATGTATACCAAGGGATGCCGATATGTTTGCAGTGTTCACTAACATCAAGACTTTATCAGCGGTGACCTCATCACAGTGTAAACCAACCGTTGTCTGACTATCCCGGTAGGGAGTTATGGCTCATACTCGCTCGCGTTGTGCATCTTTCCACAAACACCTCGTTCGTCATTAGCTCATATTACGGCCTTGGACGCCCTGACCCCGTTAAAGATTGTCTGCAGCCGTTCGTGTCCGAAACGCTTGAAATACGCAGTGTTAGCGTGACGCTGGATGAACTTAATTTGCCCCTTTATGTGAAGGTTCATTGTGCGTTGTTCGCGATGCCCCAGATCGCAGCTACGTCATGCAAACCAAAAGTCACAACGGTTACCACGGTTGTGACAGGTGAGTACAGTGAGGTGTGTTTTACATTTCACGACGGCTGAAGCTCCCTTCAACGTCCTCTGGCATTTTCACTGAATCCTCGTTCCAAGAAGCACGTCGGCCGCAGCATCCTACCGGAGAGTGTCATTAGATAAGGTCACCGATTTCTCACTTGGCACGATGCACCTAATTGTCCTTGGTGTCGTGAAACAGCCGGTCCACATTCAGCGCTTCTCGGCAAAACCTTTAGATCTTTGTTGGACCTACGGCGGGCTGTTGAGGGCAAACTAGAGGCACCCTCACACGCACACCCATAGAATTTCCCTGCAATTGTGAAATGCTTACCAATTTCGAGCGCCTGAAAGCCAGCGAGAGTCGTGTGTTTTCACTATATTTGGTCTCTTTGGTTGTGCGTTCACTTCTCCCATACTCCGTTTATGGTAATTTCTGAACTCTGTTTCTTTCCATCTATATATTGTCCCATCCTAGTGTGTCATTTCCCAATTGACCGTGCCCTAAATTACTTGTCAAATTGTTCGATCAGTTAGCTCATCCTTATGGAGACGGCCAACTGACTTATACTTTGCACCATCTCGTTCAAGTATGTGATGACGTGCAACGGTTCAAACCGCTGCACGATTATTGGGCTTTCATTTTGAAAGTTTCCGGAGTAGCATCCTAAGCTTGGATGAGGTAGCGAGGGAGCTAAGTACCCAAGGGCACAATCGGGCATTTGAATGCTCCATGCCTACCCACGTACAGTGCAGCGGGGCATCGATGGATGGCACCAGGTTACGTGAGCCAGTTAAATGGAAGGGTGACATGTTCACCGTGCGCTCCGGGCGCTGCATTTCCCGCGCGTCCCCGGACAATTCTGCTTTGATGATTAAAGGACCATGCCGCATTTACGAAAAGTAAAACGGTGTTATATTCCGTAAATCTATGGTACACGTGCGTGATTTCTGCTCCCATGCTGCCCCCTCGTCCGGTCTGTGCATTTGTCGGAGCTCGGTCATATTCATTGCCATTGGGCTGAAGTCGGTGTCCTCTATTATATGTGAATGCGTCCTCATCCCGGATGATGACGAGTTCGTCATCATTCACCTCTTGCACACTTTACAGCAAAGTTTCTCGTCCTTTCTAATCCGTGGTTACTGATAACTGATGACGCGGCGCTGGTGTTAGAAACTCACACTGGAACGAATGAATACCGCGGTGCTGAAATTACAGATGTATCATATTTTTCAGTTTTCAAAGACGAATGAAGTCGCAGTTATCAGTTATGCGTGGCCGTTGAAAGACGCGATGACTGTTCGGCCAACAGTGAAGCAGTCAAAGGTAATGGCATTTTTATTATCCCACACGTTGCCGCTTGTGAGTAAATTTCGTTTGCGTGGAACTTTTATTTTGAAGAACTCCGGTTAGTTCAATCTCGGCATCTCATTACTGTTGAAGGAACCTATCAAGAGGCAAGAGATTGTGAACGGAAGGCAGAACTTTCACGGATACTACCTACTCTGTGTTGCCAGCGTGCAAAAAGAGAAACAAGTGGGTGTCATTTTGATCCCTATTTACTGTCAGACGCAAGCGCACTGCGTTGTCCTCTGACAGCGACGTTTAACAAGGTACCCCTCTCCCAGGGGGGACGTGTTAACAAGTTGTTTTCCTACTTCCCTATGAAACAGCTGAACGTGGTCGACACTTAAGCCAAATTTTTTGTCTCAATCCACATTACCTCAGTGCCATGTTTCATCAACCCGGAAAAGAGTCTGTACGATATAATTTGGGAAGATAATCATTTTTCAGAGATGCCCTGCTCATTGTTTCTCCGTCTACATCATGCATGTCTGACGAGTCTCCCAATGGGGATTTTGAGAACTATGTAGAACTCCAAGGGAACAGGACGACGATGCAACAATTTAGGAGAGGCAACCACCGATGATAAAGATTGTTTACATCAGTCCGTTTTATATAATCTTATCCAAAAAACGAACTTATACCTCGGAGGTTTTCTCTGAGAGGTTGAATGTTCCAAAACTACGGAGCAGGAAGAAGGCCAGATCAGCGGAGCTGAAGTGCAAGCCGGCCAATGTATGCAGCCTGGTTAACAAGAGATACGAACTGCAAACAACGATTGATTCCGTAGATATTTGCTTGCTCGCAGAAACATGGCTCGAAGAAGAAATAGATTCGGGGGATTGAGCGCGTGGTTTTCGGTGGTGTCGCAGTGATCCTGGCAACGCCTGTTGTTGATCAAAAGTTCGATAAGGCAGTCAACCGTGAACTGCGACTGCAGCTGCGTGAGCATTAAAACCGCCGTCAGCCTTCTCCATGTCAACCCCCCAATGATAGTCTTCGGGGTGTATCGAAGTCCGGGTGCGCAACCAGAGGAAGACGAAGCATTGCTGAAATCATTCCAGTCGGTTCGCCAATCAGGCTGTCGCATTCTCGTTTTGTGGGATTTTAATGCTCCTAAAGTCAACTGGTGATTGGGGCATATCGGTGGTATAGTCAACAATCTAACACTAACACAGTATGCTAGAGTAACCACGAGATCCCGGCCTGGTCAGATAGCCTCAACGCTAGACTTAATCATAACTCGCCATAGCACTAGCATCGCTAACGTCTTGACCGCGGCATCACTCGGAGAGAGCGATCATATGAGGAATTATTTCACGTTCCAGTGGTAAAACAGACACGCAAAGTGCAGCTTTTTCGCCGAATCGACCACAATAAACTGATATTGGAAGCTGACAGAATGACCTTGAACACGATAGTTTCTGTAAAGGACGTCGATAATTTGCGGGTAAGCTACTTTGACGACCTACGGACCCTTAAGGAGAGGAACGTCCCACAGAAGGAAGTCGGAGGAAGGGGTCGGAAACCATGGATTTGCCACAAGGTCGAGAGAGCTTTCCAACACAAATATATGGCCTGGAAGGCATATATTCAACAAAAGGGGTTTAAAATTTCATGGCCTACAACAAGGCACGAAACGAAGCAATTGAGATAGCAAGGGAGGTTCGCCTCATCTATGAGCTTAACTTAGCACGTTACACTAAAAAGAGCCCCAAGAGGTTTTACGGTTATGCTCAGCCCAGATCCTCCCTAAGAAGGGAAGTTAGGAACACACCATCCTATAACGGAGAGATTGTAACGACTGACAAGGACATAGCGGACGCATTCAATGCACAGTTTCGAAGTGCTTATCGCTCAGACAATGGGGCACCTCAGCCTCACCCTGACACCGTGGGTGTCGCCTCGGTGGATTAAAATATCGCGCCCCACGAAGTTGAGCCAGCAATATTCCACCTAAGCAGTACAAAGTCTACAGGACCCGACCGTATCCACTCGGCTATCCTGAAACCTCTGGCTAAATTGCTGGCGTCGCCTTTTGCCCAGCTGTTCAATCTCACCCTACCCGCCGGGATAGTTGTGAGGGACTGGAAACAAGCCAGTAAAATTCCATCTTCAAAGATGGTTACCGGCCAGAGGTCATAAATTACAGACCAGTGATCCTGACTAGCGTCGTCAGCAAAAAGTTTGAACGCATATTACGTGAGAGGATCTGTCGACATCTTTAAGAGCAGAAATTCTTCAAAGCGCCTCAACATGGCTTTCCTAAAGATTGATCGTGTCTCACCAATCTGCTGATTTTCTTATACCCTGTCACAGAGAAGCTGGATATGGAGGAAGTGGTTGAGGTGTGCTACCTAGATTTCCAGAAAGCCTTCGACTCTGTCAACCACAGGCTTTTGGGCTGGAAGCTACGAGAAGCTGGGATTTCCCATAGAATCTGCAGGTGGATACAGACGTTCCTAGTTAGAAGATCGTGCAGGGTGAGAGTAAGAGGAGTACTGTTAGACAAGGGGTCCCCGTTACGTGGAGTACCTCAAGGGTCAATCCTCGCCCATCTGCTCTTCCTAGCATACATAAATGGCTTGACCGACAACCTGATCAGTCCATGTTACCTGTGTGCAGATGACAAAAAGCTGGTGGGAAACGCGCTGGACTAGGGCATCTTCCAACAGGACGTTTTGAAGATATGTGAAAAGACATTGAGGTGGGATTTACCACTGAATGTTCTCAGACGCCATATCCTTGCCAATTTTCTCTGTCAACCACCAGATATATAAGGGACACATATGGACGAACAGTCGGACTTGCAGCAAAACAGCAAAAAACAGACTTAGGTATCCAGGTCACTAGCATGTTTGTTCCAACTGCCGAGTGTGCTGCAGACCCTACCAAAGCACGGCTAGCGTTATACCGACTAAAACCCACGGTCGCCAGCCCATGTCGAGCAGTGTTCATTCCACTATACTCGGCCATAGTTCGACCTCACTTGGAATATTCTGCCTCGGCTTGGTCACCGTATCTAAAAAAGGACATAGATCTCCTCGAATGGTCTCAGTGACCAAGACCGACTAAGCTCGTTGAGGTTATTCTCGCTCGAACGTCGGCGGGTAAGAGGAGATTTTACTGAAGTGTACAAAATTACCCACCACACCGGCACAAGTCTCCTGACATGTTTGTTCGTGAAACGTCAGGACAGAGAGTTAACAGAGCGTAGGCTCATAATCTAGAAAACAAGACCACGACTGGCAGTTAGTTTTAAATTCTTCACTAACCGTGTAGCCAACTCGTGGAACAATTTACCTGCAAAGATCGTGGAGTCCTCCAGCGTAGATATATTCAAAATAGAGCCAAGCAAATGTTGGAACAACCTCTTCACTACTTTGCATTAATCGGGAAATGATCTTCTGCCGCTGTTCAGGGCAACCTGGATTTGTCATCTGTTTCTTCTATCCCAACCTCCAGACCACTACAGAAAGCACGCGCGTTGACAAAAAAACCAGTCTACTTAATCCCCGGTTCACACCAGTCAAGCATCAGTATGTCAACAGGCTCAGGTCTTCATCAAATCGTGGATTTGAAATTGAAGTTGAGAATGCATCGCAACGACGATCAAATGTTGTAGTTGAAGGAAGCCATTACGCTGATAGACGACAGCATGATACGTATGGAGGCCACAACGAATAATCTTTGGCCGTATCCATCCTGTGCCTCCCCAGTCCAGTCCACAGCTGCCTCATCCAAGGAGAAGCTAACTGACAGTACCATCCTGAATTCATCCCCTTGACCTACCGGCAGGCCCTACGAAGGTCTCAAGATAGGTCACAGTCACCAGCATACTTAAAACAGACCGTTATCCCGCGTCATCTTCATTACACCACGTTTCCACACCCGCACGTTATCAGCTACGATGGCCAAATGAGTGCGCAAGGTCTGCGCCTAAGTTTCCTGAAGCAAAGTCAAGAGCGAGGTGAACTGCTGTATGTTATTAACCAAGCTCGTTTGCCGAGTGCTCCGTTGTGAGAAGCCACTGTTTGTAAGCATCATTCACATCATTTATCATTTATGTAGGTGCCGTCCACGACGAGCACAATTATCCCTCGGAGTTGGGAGGGAACATTTACCACCCCATCAAACGGTGGCTTCAGGGGCCGAAGGTTGGAATGTGGTCGAGCGGCGAGTAGGGTGAGGGGAGAAACGGTGGCACTGGTAACGTATGGTTTCATTTCATATCATCCTCACATCAAGTTGCAACTAGCAGTGGGTCAGCGAAAGACTAGGCGAACCTGCACGAGTAAACGGAAAGAGGCCTAAGTTGCCTGCCACGTGAACGAAATATATTCTTCCATTCCGTAAGTTCCCCATTTTGCGTTCACTGAGGCGTATCGCTGACTAGCGTGTCCCCTCCTGTCGGCGCGGTTTGAGTGGAGACTATGAAGTTTCTATGTGCTGGTGTATAGGGCTAAGTGTAAGCTCAATGGAGTGCGTCATACATGGAAGTTACAGTAGTGATGCTTAGATATATAAGCGGGATTGGAAGGCACCAAATTTGTTGTAAGATGTCGCTTCAGCTTATATTCACGTCATAAAATCCAGTAGAATGTGGACTCAAATTTTTGTTGCCCAAATGTTTGTCTGGCCAGGCAGAAGTCGGTAATGCTCCAGTGTGTGGAACATGCCATCTCCGTTCCGATTCGTGGTCATACAGGGCCAACTCCCTTTCGTTTGCCGGGCGCTGTTTGGCCGACTGATAGGCTAGTTCAGAACTGAAATTCATATCCCCCAATTGTATGATTTGAACTGAGAAGAAAAATACTGAAAAGGTAATACGAGAAGTGGTTCAGTATGATAGTGAATGTTTTGGCACTCTAGACAGGATAAAGAGAAACAAAATACAAAGTTGGACAGGAGGAAAATAGACAAGACATTCGCCGTACAGCAGGCAAACAGTACGACAGAAAATCAGAGATAGCAGACCACAGACATTTAGGTTCCTGAGAAAAGCAGTGGGCAAGGTTCCAAGCGACGGTGGTCGTTGATCAACGCGAACAAGAAGGAATAAAGTGGGTATAATTAGTATAACCTGCTTCAGCCAAACTTAGTTAGTGTATTTTGGTCGACAGTGTACTGTGTACGATGGTGATCAGCTAATCCGATGCGGTCAATGCATTCGCTACCGCACACATGGCAACGTCATACAGTCATGTAACCACGGTGGTCCCATTGCATACCGCTCGCCGCCGTTCACGGTCGCTCAATGACTGCTTGTTGAACACGCAAACCTCTGTCCGGATCATATTCCTCCAGGCCGTTGGGTTTTCTCACCATTTGTAATCATTGTTGTGACGACGTAGACTCAACTGGGTAACATTCTAGTATCTCAGCTTTTGGTAATCAAAACCACGCTTGCCCGATTCCCGTTTTCTGTGCAACAGCTGCTTCGGAATACGGTCATTACTTCTCCCACGAAGGTGATCGCCAGCGAGGCTGATCCAGCATCAACATGGCCCCACTTTCGTTCGTATCTGCTCGTCTCAGTATCTCAATGCTTAGAAACATGTTGGACCACCGAATACCTAAATTGCGTATATATATTGCGGATGAAAAACTCCCAGACAGTGCACGTTCTGCCGATTCACTGTTCAAGCCGCACTGCCGTACAGCAACATGGACAACACAGCGGCAGATACACAGCGTAGTTGTCGCCTTCATACTGTGGTTCTCTCAGACACGCTGTTGAATACTTCTCGATGCAGCACTAGTCTTCGTTACACGAACCAACAGCTCGCGGTCCGCAGGCAGGTCTGTTGACAGATTGTCACCCACGTAGCAGAAGTCCGAGCAGCTGTCGACAACTTCCCCATTGATGCGAATCTCAGGCGCACATGCAAGAACTGCACCTCCGCTAGGAAAAGGCAGAAAGATGATAAATGTCTCACCTGTCTTTATATCCGATCCAAGCTTGGATATCGCGGCCGAGAAAGCAGTGGCCAATCATTGTAGTTTTTCCTCACTGTGTGCGAACAGCACGTTGTCATCTGCGAACGGGAGCACGTGCGTCTCTTGGACGCCGAAACGTCCAGTATTCAGTAAGCAACCATCCATTGGGCATTCAACTTTGACGCCATACTTTGACTTCTAAAGAGCAACTTCTGATATTGCCATCAACTGTAAGCTAGACATGGTCGCGGTCAGGAAACTACCAAGCCTCTTGGCACAGAACATGACAAAATTACGGGAGGTCAGTCCATACGACTGCAAATTCGCCTTAGTGTCCACGCGTAACACCAACCAAACAGAAGGACTTACCTGGATTACAAAACTCGCCGAGCATTGTCCACAACACCTCGCGAAACACGGAGTTAATGATCCTTAAAAAGTTTACAAAGACGATAATCATGCGGACGTAGAAGGTTAAGTTCCTAGGTATGGAATATGACCTTATACATCGCCATGGGGTCCATAAACATAAACGTGCAGCCTGCTAATAAAATGTTCTAACGTCGGAACAATTCGGAAACGGTTATTGGGGCGCTAAGTTGTGTTTTCAACTTTCTGTAAGGCATCATAATGCATACTTCAGATTAAAGATACAAGAGTTGTTGACTAACTGTTCATGCGGTAGTGTGAAAATCACACAGGCTTAAAAATCACCTATAACTTCAAGTTCGCTAACACAAAAATTGGAAGTTCTTCGGTAAAAGCATGACATTGGGCTTTGTTCTAGATCCCGCATTGTGAAAATACTTTCAGGGTGTAATGCACGTACCACCGCATAAGACCGCTCAGTTATGAATGGTTTCGCAGATATGAACAAAATTGTAATTATCGACCGCGATGTGTTTGTAGTGGATTCGAAGATAAATATCAGTGTCACTACCCATCAAAGCGATACACCACTTTTACAGGTTACTTATGACTCCAGGTTACCCAAGCAATCTGTTTCCTTTGCAGTGTCACGGGTTGGGTTGGTCGACGAAACGTCATTACTAAAAATGGCTACACGTGACGTTATTGGATGGTTGTTTCCATCCCCCACCCATGTAGAACGGTACAAAAATAGGAAATGTGTCCCGGCTCATCAGTACAACCTTTTGTGTTGTTTAATTAGTCTGCATGGACCACGTGTACGCACATGCTGTTGTCCAAACGCAACTAGATTCTAGCGCAAGCGGCAAGTAATAACCCACCGATAACTTCGTTATTTCTCCGATGATAATATTGATTTTCACTTGTGCCATTGGGGCTATATCTCAATCATCCTATCAAGGGCAACCGTGATTCTGGGGATTGTTGCCCAATGTCCTTCGTCGGCAGTTATCAGTAAGCTACCAAAGTTTTCACCTGCCTATGTTCCACTTCTACATCTCGAAATAACAATCCAAGAGTCCTGAAGTTGACAGCCCACAGGGAAAAAGGTGGTCCGATGTTAATATGACTTCGATGTCTGACTATTGAACCAACTACTGGAGGACACATTGTTCGGCCTGTCCATTCTGGATGTTTAGAAATCAAGTTATCAGCGCTGGTGACAAACTGTTGTTTGAAATGGATTACATATCGAAAATCGCTTGGTCCCTGAACTGAGAAGGTACGTTCCCAACACTGACGTGCACCATTTCATTTCACCAACCTGACATCTATTCTCAATACATTTTCCACACTGTCGTTGTCCTATTAAACCAAATTGCCATTAGTCGTCTGTGGTACGAATAACCATTCTTGACCTGGCCTGGTCGCGGAAGGGTTCACCTTTGATCTTTCTGGTCCACTGAGTTCACTGGACGATACTGCCATCGTGAACGATTGAGGTTCACCCATTGTGATTATTGATGTATTTTCCTTGACATTACCTTAGAAGTATTTGGGCCCAGTCTTCATTTTTCCTTAGCGATCGATTTTCGGGCTAAGCGCAACCCAACGATCAGACATGGGTCATCACACTTAAGTTGCCTACACTCGGTCCAATGTCAGAATATGTCTGTTGTTCTTTCAGCAGAATGTGATTCCCTTCTAGTCCACTGTTTGTTTTAGAGCCTCAGTGATACCGGGTGGTAGTGTAACGACGGCAGTAAATGAACTGACGATGTTACGAAACGATCTACAGTAACTCCTTACAAAACATTCCACCACACTAATTCCGCTGTATGTTGAGAAAACAGTCCAGCTGAGTAAAAGGGAAATTCCAGGGAATTCAGTTCCTTCAGTGTACCGAAATGGACTGTTGCCTCACCTTGCTTCCTGCAAGAACGACCCCGTGCAAGCAAAAACCAATGCGCACGACGACAGTGCGCGTTGATTCAACCTACAAACAAGTGGTTCATATATACAATGAACAAAGAAGGTGTGAAGAGTAGTGTGTAACAAGACAATGAAAAGTTAACAGACTCCGCAAAACACAAGCCAGTTCACCATACCCGAGCAGGTCAGCGCAAACTATTTACCGATTATGTGGTCGTATTTCTTATTATTGGCGACGTGGCAATATATACAATGTAATAGTTGTTTTTGTAGATGTCGGCGTACTTCGGAGAGTGGCTCGCTCATACCCACGGGTATAATGTTGCAGGTATTTTGGTAAGAAGGTTCTTGGGTCCCCTGAAAATTGTGCACTGGTCAAACAAAACGAAGAACTAGCCACACCAAAATCTGCGTTAATTTAGTTGATCAGTCGTAGCATTTTGAAAGATCAAGTGTACCACGTCTGATCTATCGTTAACAGATAGCCCTGACATGATTGACTTCTGGCCGAAAATTTGTTCTAGCAAGCCTCTTTATTCCGTCCCGAAAGGTTCTGTATAGGCATAAACCCATCTGGCGCTTATGGATTCATTCACAGTCTTGCTACAATAGGCGCTCAAGAACAGGTTATTTGACCACAAAACTTTTGAAGGAATTCACCCGAGAGTGATGAACGTTCACTGACCTATATGCCTCGTGTTAGGCTCGGTAAGTCAAGGCAAACTCGAATTGCCTTTGGAAGCAACATTGCTATTATAGAAGAATGGGAGGGGTTGGCAAGAGGGCAGAACCCATCTCACTGTGCGTTAGTATTTCAGGTACAGCCGCTCACCATAAAAATAACAAAAGAATGACTGATAAGTAGTTTGGCAGGTTTGATAATTTAGGAGAGGTCCATTTGCGAAAAGTCTGGACTTCGCCTGCATTCGAACCAGCGACAGAAACATTATGCGTTTGGACCGCGTTCGGGCATGGTGTTTCCGTCGCTGGTTTGAATCTAGCCGAAGTCCAAATTTTTCGCAAATGGATCTCTTCTAAACAAAATAATGGGCAACTCACAAAGCTTTCAGGCAACTTACTGATTACCCGCATTGGGCCGTTAACTTTGTCCAAGGACAAAACGGAGCGAGTGATTCATATGGAGAGCCCAGAAAATCTGCAGTCGTTCGCAACTTGCTAATGTAGTGTCCAACGAATGTCGGTTGTTATCCTGTTCGCAGGTCATATAGCGGAAAAAATTTTCTGGAACGTGGATGACAAACTTTCGCATACCTTATCTCACACTTGAGTGTTGTAAAACACGATAAACGCTGACTTATTCTCACACGAATTACTGATTCGGAGTCAAAAGAGAGCAGTCGTTAGCTCTCCAGTGCAGCACGGGAAAAGAAATCTACCGGTTTGTGCTGTGAACGACATTGAGATACATATATTTTAGACACAAATTCATCACCTCCAGCCCGGTTGAATGGCGCCAGCTGAGGTTATCTGTGAGCTCCAAGAGAATCAATAAACATCCTGAAATGCAAGTTGCCGCTGGAGGTCAATTATACCTTATTGTGATCGATAGACAGATTCAACCGATTTGTTCACGTGTAATGCGTTTGCATGGGTATCACGTGATCTTGGCGAGGTCAGTAAGCGTGCATCAGAGTGAAAATAATCTCCGTCTATATTGGCCCAACTAGCCGAGAGATAACAGCGATCAAAATCTGCCAGCAACAAAGAAGAACTGCGACGATAACGAATGGGTGCGAAAGACATGCGTTCAAGCAGCATAGGAGACGTTCCTACAACAACAGAACAACTCACAGACAAGTCGAGGCTCTTGAAATTAAAAGGGTCACCACACCCGTGAGGAGGGCAGCGTTACACGGTAGCCTCAGACAATGGCGAATGAAAAGCCCCACACGCGGCGTAAGATGACAAAGCTGAAAGCTTTACCGTCAGGTAAATTCAGTACCCAAATAGTTTACAGTAAGTCAGGGAACACAAGAGGGCACCGAAACTTCCGCTTATCCTTTTAACCAGTCGCATACAGACGGTAGTGATGATGCTTCCACACAAAGGTATCGTAACGTGCGGTCAAAATCAGCAAGCGAGCACGGGTCGAATTTGAATTGTATGGCAAGGTATGCTGCCGTGTTGTTGTAGTAGCGTCCAGTGTGCCGCCATTTTATATCGTCACGCATACTCCCTTCCGCTTCCTTTCAGGCCCTCGAACACGCGAGATGGCTGCGTCCGTGCAACGGGTTGGGAAAGATGACCAACCAAAGCCCGAGGAAGGCAGGCAGTGAGCGTAAGGTCACCTCTGATTGGTGGGTTATTCCAGACCGTGGGACCCCGTATATATATGCGGACAAGGACACATCGTGAATCAAATCTCATTCGATGTCAGTGTCGTGTTAGTACACGTTTTTCGTTAGCTTATGGCCTCCTTTTTATGTGAGATAGACGTTATTGTGCCTCGATTACAAACGTTGAACATCGTGTGTGCCGTCGCTTGTGATTGATGTATTGGAATATTACAGTACATGTGGAGTCAATGAAAGTGTGCGCAAAACATACAAAAATCAATTGAAAAGTGTAAAGGTGAACTGCGATGACTGCATATTTTCAGTTATCACACAGCCCGATATTGGTTATATATGGTAACAATCACTGAGGCGTTTACTGTGTATACCTACCATATTTTTACTAAATCACGTGGTTGTGCTGTGCACACGATATTCACCTGAGGTATTGTTTTGGAAAATGACCTTTTGCGAGAGCTTCCAGAGTGTCTTCATCTGGTCCGGCTTGTCAGTTCCTTGGTTGAGTGAGCCAAGGCAATGAACACTAGTATAACATGCGGAAATATTTTTGTGCTTCGTGACGAGGCCAACTAGTCGCGGTGGTTTAAGCAAACATTCGCTCAGCTTGCAATCTCCGTGAACGTTGGTTAGCTCACAATCCCTGTCCTATTAATTTGGCCAGTTTAACGATCGATATTTCGATTTGTTTGAGTCTTTATTAGCAGCTCTTCTTGCATAGTCGACATTTATACCCACCGCCAGGTCCTTTTT
This sequence comes from Paragonimus heterotremus, assembly GCA_013368495.1. Classification (NCBI taxonomy): domain Eukaryota; kingdom Metazoa; phylum Platyhelminthes; class Trematoda; order Plagiorchiida; family Troglotrematidae; genus Paragonimus; species Paragonimus heterotremus. Next base: position 23,622 of record LUCH01005469.1, on the reverse strand, counting down.
AATTGGGGCTATATCTCAACAGTACAGCAGGGCCATGACAAACATCTTATTCGGCTTTTCAAAACGCCATTATTGGCCAACATTCCGTTGTATATATTGTCATATGAAGGATATTGAGCAATACGACTGCATTATCGATAAATAGTTTGTATTGACATGTTTGGCATAGCGTACTGGCTTCAGTATCATCCGGACTCAATAAAGCTGTAAAGAAAGCGGTGGACTGGAAAGGTATTACATTCTGCTGGAATAGCAACTGACATATTCTGAAACTGGACCGACTGTGGACAACTTGAGTGTGATGATCCACCTCTGATCGTTGGGTTGCACACAGCTTGAAAACTTATCTCCAAGTTGAAATGAAGACTAGACCCAAATATTTTCACGTTAGTGTTAATTACAATCGGCAGCGTGACCCATATTGCTAACTACACCCGTGAGTGTAAGGTACCTAACTGGTATTAGAGCGAAGAGAGTATGAAGAACGCTTACCAACTAGCGATGGTGAACAATTTGCCCAGTTCGAGTCAGGGGGGGTGATCCTAACTAAAACTGGGAACAAATTGCCAAGTCTATGAAAGCATGCTGTGAACAGGCGCGTTCCGAAAGAGCCGTTCACTTGCGACAGAACTTGATTTCCGTCACTTCGATAAACCTCATTATCAAGCGTCACTCGACCCACCCGGTTCTGGATAAGATGACGATCGTCGACAACTTAAAAAAAGCTGGCTAACAGCTTGCGCGAAGGTCATGAGCACTACTTGATCGAATAATCAAAAGAGCTGGGAAAAACTTTCTACCTAGGAATACCAGAGGGCAGAAGTGAGAAAATATGCAAAAAAGATGGTTCACTTATCACCGGTCCATCTGTCCAAATTGACAGATGGGATGAACACTGTGAAGAACAGTTCAATCGACCTTAACCGGACCATGTGGACGACGGAACCCGATTGGTCAGTTGTTGTGCTCCAGACGGCCCTCTGTCGGAAGCAGGAGTTGCCCTGGGGGTCGTGTTACTGAAGCGTAATAAGGCTCCTGATCGAGACCTCCTCTTTCCTTCTCTTTTCAGGGACGGCAGAGGGTGGTTGATATCGAAAGTGACTAGACTCCTCCAGATGACTTGAGAAGCTGAAGAGGTACGTCCCGATTGGTGCATGTCGACAGTCATTCCCATTTTCAAAAAGGGGGCCCGAAGTCTATGTGACAACCACAGATAAATCAGCTTAGTGTCTGTTGCGTCCAAGCTACTCACTGGCCCCATTTCACGTCGGCTCAATAAGCTCAGAGGAAGTGGGATAGGCAAAGAACAGGCAGGATTCCGATCCGGTCGGTTGACCACATTATTATCTTACGACAGATCTTGGAACATGGGCACTCTTGCAGACAGCCGATGGTCCTGGCCCTTTTGGAACTGAAAGCTGATTTCAATTCGGTTGTTCTTAACGCCCTCTGGAGGTGTCTCCCCCTCAAGGAAGTACCAGATAAATACGTGAATCTGTTGAGATCACTGTATGCTCACTCTAAAAACAGGGCGAGAGTCTATGGACAACTATCTCGGGCGTTCATCACTTCTAGTGATGTTCGTCAGGGGTGTCTGATTTCCCTTTCCTGTTCAATATTGTCATCGGCGAAATCCTGAAAGGTGCGCCCCACAAACCCAGTGGGCTTGGCATTTTGTTTACTCTTGGCACTAGATTGATCGATGCGGTGTACGCGGGCAACGTTGACCTGCTTAGCCCCTCCGCCGAAGACATGTAAACCATGCTGAACGGGGTGAGTGTACGGGCTGGTTTGTATGGGATACGCTTCCCACTTTCAAAGTGCAGAGCGCTGCTTCAAGACTGGGGCATTTCCACCCCTACTTTCATTTTTGAAAATAACCCAATCCAGACTTTGAAAAGTTTCACATAATTAGGTACCACTATCTCGTCAGCCTGTAATATTGTTGATGGGATATCATCGAGGATAGCAAAGGCACGAGTTGTCTTTACCGAACTGCGCCATCTGTGGCGTCGAAAAGACGTCCGGTTGTCACTGAAAGGAAGGGTATATAATGCCTGTGTGCGTTCCATTTTGTTTTATGGTTCGGAAACATGGCCTGTTCACAAAGAAGATATTAACACGCTTGCTGTGTTTGACCATCGTTGTGTTCGCCAGTTGGCCCACATTAAGTGGACTGATCGCGTGAGCAGTATGGCATTATATTCTGAGACCACCAGCAGCCAAATAAAACCGCGTGGTAGCGAAGAAACAACGTGGTCACAAAATATGAATACCCTGACTGCTCCAACGAGCAAAGTGGGTAGGTGTCGCCTGCCTGGATGGGGTCCCTGTGATCACTCTAACCGTTGGTTGGGGACGCTATCTGAGATGGCGGTGTGTCGCGGTCCATGGTTAACCTGTATCCATACCATTTCTAGTTCTTCCGCTTAGTCTTCTAATAAATTTCAAACTTCTTAGTAGCGTTCTCTTCTGGGATATTCCGTGTCACTGCAGCGGTTGGCGGCGGTCCAAGCTACAGCACCTTTTATCCAGGCTCATGGCTGCTATGATGACAATGAGCAAACCTCAGTCCCCCACGATGGCAGTATCATCCAATGAACTCAGTGGACCAAAAAGATCAAAGGTGAACCTTCCCGCGACTAGGCCAGGTCAAGAATGGTTATTCGTGCCACAGACGACTAATGGCAATTTGGTTTAATAGGACAACGACAGTGTGGAAAATGTATTGAGAATAGATGTCAGGTTGGTGAAATGAAATGGTGCACGTCAGTGTTGGGAACGTACCTTCTCAGTTCAGAGACCACTAAATTCACAATACCCGCCAAACTTCGCCTGCTTCTGACAGGCAGTCGCTTTTGGTACACACTTCAGACTTCCTATTCAAGTGCACCCCGTGGAACTGTCCACACCACATTGTCTGTCGACCTCAACAACCCTGGTGTCCAACGGCCATTTCTCTCTTACACACAAAGGTGTCACACCTGTCCTCAGCATACCCGCGTGTATACGGACCTTGACAGAATGGTCCAATCAGCGTCTGCATAGAATTTCGCAACCTGTTCCAGGGGCCACTGGTCTGTAGTTAGTTCGTCGGATGCAACGTCATCAACGCTACCCACCCGAAAATTACGTTGCCTCTTCGTTCAACTTTGATGGGCTTGCGATGACGATACCACTCTAGGGAACATCTTCTCAAAGAGCTAGTTTCCATATAATTCGCTTGTCTTCAACACCCGCCTAACAGTTTTGTCTCTGAGTCTAACCATGTACTTCTCTTTAGGATAATTAAATCATTCGGCGTTAGGGAGACGTTTTCAGAGCAGTCTTAGTCAACAGGAACAAATAGTTGGTTGCTTAATGTCCACTCTACTTCCACCAGTGAAGTTGAGAGGGTCTCGTCATCGGTATATTGCTCTCGGCAGATTGCACTCAAAATACATCTGACGGATCAAATCAGTCGCTCCCATGCTCAACCCCGGTGGATAGCATGCGGCGTGTTCAAGTGACACCGGACTCCCTTACCAGAATCTTGTCCTTGACGGACTCGTTGCATTGGTTGCCAACTCAATTCACAAGCTCTTTGTCAACACCCGAGTATACAGTCTGCATTCACACTGGTAGCTGGTTTGTCTAGCTGACTTAGGATATGAACAGCGTCTGGACATGCAGCATGTGTTTACGTAAGTGGCCACCCCTTCCGAAATGACTCCTACCATATACAACATGGAGAACGAACACATACGAGGAGTGACGAGAAGCTTGTATCTGAAGGGTTTTGGGATACATGCTAATAATCGTAATTGATTCCGCTGATTGCCATGTTGATTGCACTATTTTTCTGCACCGAGATAGACACTCCGCGTTCTAAACATTATAGTGTGACTGGCGGAGGAGTATACCTCCCGGTGATCGGCAGATAGCCTGAATTCATCTGTTTCCCTCTACTGATTAGCACGAACGCTGAGTGACCTTAATCTGGCAGGAAACAATGCAGTGAATTGACCAAAGTTAGATTCCGAATACTCTCAACGACAGAGTGTGACATAATACCAAACTTCAGGCCATTACATGTAAACTGAAGATGGAAACAGTCATATAATAGTACTATTTCCAATCACTTCTAAGAACAACGTTGGCAACTATCTGTTTCGAGGGCTTCGGCTTGAAGGCCTTTCAAAGAGCAAAACGATGTAACGCATCGTGCTGCCGTGTTGATGATGCCGCTTTTGTTTTCCATTGTGTAAGGCATGTGCATGTCTTATGGGGTATTTGGCTCACGCTTGCTTCTATTGTCTCTTTTGACAGGACGATCGTTGGAACACGTACCTCAGAAGAAAGCTGACGTTGCATATTACAATGGTCCTTCTAGTGTGTATCTTTGATATTTAAATTTTCCTAGAAATGTTAAAATCGAAAGCTCGAGCATAGTACGTACAATACATCAACTGTGAATAAGCAGCGTCATGGGAAAATTGGAGAGCATCGAATAAGTTCCAAATGTATTAGTATGGTGATGAAAAAGTGTTCTACCACTTTATCAAAAACAACCCTTTAGTGGTGTTAGCTCAACTTTTCAAGTTCTATAAATGCGATCATTGCAATTTTCGAGATGAGAGACGTCATTCTATGGCCTGAGAACGCTTCATTTGGCGGCATTTTTAAAATGTGGTTGAAATGGAAATATATAGTCATACGGCGCTGGCTCTGCACTTCAACGAGAACACTAACACGTTCGGTGGTGAAACACGTGTGACAACAATTTCAGCTCCTTTGTCCATACGATACACTGTTCGCAAGATTTCAGGTAAAGACTAGTCGACTAAACGTTGCTGTTAGAAATGGTTGAAAATGGCTCTATTTAAGTGTACCGCACACCAAGTCGTTTTCCCCAGGTACTAACTTACCAGACGCGAAATAGAAGAAGACGGTAGAGAAGAGAGACCGAATATTTATCACACGAAATCTGCGGAGGGTCTCTTATTGCGCTAGAAGTGGCACCGACACGTAAGTCAGCTATAGATGTTAGAGACCGGTCGCCGACGAGCGATTAAACCGGAAGTGTCATGGCACGCGTGTGCATTCGGGTTCGCGTCGCAGTCACATGGCGTGCAGTCAAACTATCGGACAGCATGCATCATGCGAGCTTTCCGCAATTAGATCCTCAACTCAAAGTTTCCCCAGTTTGATGGATTGTGTGAAGTGAAAATTTTAAAGATGTCTGAATAAACCGATTGCATTATATATATATTACATCTTCGGTCTATCACCAATGTAGGAACCTGGCTGTTCGCCAAGTACCACCTCATGGTCATACCCGGAGGGGGAAATTCCGCGAACCAACTCATCAAACTGTTCTCCACCTCATATCACACAAGAGTTGTATACAAATACAATATACTTGGATTCATCATCAAACATTGCTGATTCTGATCAATTCGGAGAATGAACTCGCTAGCCTGATCCAGGCAATCTGGCTCATAAAGAATGTCTGAATGTGCAGTATGCGTTCACACCAGTAGCTGCTTCAACGCGATCCACTTGAGCCATAAATAACGTCTCAGCATGCATTCACACTAGTAGCTGCTTCAACCTTATTCACCTGAACCATACCTTCTGGGTAGGCAGTATAGGTTCACACTAGTAGCTGCTCCACCCTATTCACAGGGACTATCTACAACTTCCCGCAATAAAGGGTGCGTTCGCACTGGTGGCTACTTCAACCTGAGTAACTTGAGCTATGAAGAACGTCTGTATATGCAGTATAGGATCACAGTGATAAATATTTCAGCCTCACTCCACGAAGCTATGAATAACGCATGCGTTTTCAGTTTACGTTTACATTAGTAGCCGCCCCAATCGATTGACTTAGGCTATGATCAGCTTCTGATTATGTAGCATATGTTCACAATATTAGATGCCCCTTCCGAACCGTCTTCACCATGAACAACTTGGAGAACGAATACATGCCGGAGTGACGAAAAACCTGTACTTGAAGCGTTTGGGGTATACGGTAATAGTCATTTCCGACTTCGTTGGTTGTCATATTGATTGGAATATTTTTCTGAACCGTGATAGTTACTTGGCGTTCTAAATATTATAGTGTGACTGGCTGAGGGGCATGCCTCCGGGTGATTAGCAGACAACTTGATTTCACCCATTTCTGTATATCGCTCCAGATGAACGCCAAGTGACATCAATCCGGTTAGAAACAGTGAAATAAAATGAATAGAATTTACTCCTGGAGATTCCCGATGATATAGTGGGACATGATGCCCTTTCCTTACGCCCTTACATATACACCGAAAATGGAAACGACCATATGATAGTGTAGCGACCTTTAGATTGAACTGGCCTGCCTGCGGTATAATATATAAAATAGTTCCAAACCTCATAGATACATACTTTACCTAGGCTATTGAAAAGTTTGCATGATGCATGCTGTCCGATAGTTTGACTGCACGCCATGTGACTGCGACGCGAACCCGAATGCACACGCGTGCCATGACACTTCCGGTTTAATCGCTCGTCGGCGACCGGTCTCTAACATCTATAGCTGACTTACGTGTCGGTGCCACTTCTAGCGCAATAAGAGACCCTCCGCAGATTTCGTGTGATAAATATTCGGTCTCTCCACTCTACCGTCTTCTTCTATTTCGCGTCTGGTAAGTTAGTACCTGGGGAAAACGACTTGGTGTGCCCCGCACTAAATTGGTGAGCCGAGTTGTGATCCTCCAGAATTTTTGTTTCAGTTCACTATAGCTTGCCGAGTCTGCTGGAGTAATTTTTTCTTCACATGTAGATCTTTTGTATATCTTTGAGTTACTATTTTCATATATACCACATATATATATTTTTAACTCGATTCATTATCCATTCCGCCATAATGGGTGCTCAATCTTGCGTTGTGTCAGACGCTTCGATCAGTGCACTAGTGTAGTGTCCACAAGTCACAGTTATATTTCACAATTCATTCTTGTACATTTTGTGTTTATCGTTTTCTTACCTTTAGTTGTACGCTTGTTTGAAACCACCAGAAATCAATTTTAAATCGATTCACCAACACGAATAAGCAGTGGGTACCGCACATCATCTCTTTCTTCTTCATTCGTGTGAATTTTGGGCCGGTAAAGTGGTTGAACGGTGAAATATTTTAGCCCCGCGTATTACCTGATCCATTGAAGCTCAAATTTTATCATATCACGTCGTTTGTGGAATTATCTATCGGCCTTCCAACGAATCTCATCATAGGCGCTATCTTTCTTTCTTGTGTTGGTCTACTCAATCTAGCAGACCCTGACGTATCAGCGATTCGTTCCAATTTTTACCGATAAATCTTCCGTTTAATGTGTACATCTACCTTTGATCCTATCCGTCACAATTATGACTTTTCTGTGATACTACAATATTTTTGATCATTTTTATCAGTCGATTGATTAGTCCACTACACTAGCTGCATCATTTGCACCATTTCGACAGAACAATACTAAATCGCGGTTTGCCGAGTTGGAAGCCACATTTGCTCTGAGACAAATTAGATCAGAGCTAACCCGTTTACACCACGTACTTGCGGCACCGCCACCTCACGTCACTGACGAGGTGGATGATGTTCTGGGGTTACCAGACTCCACAGAACCTTACAAGCAACTCAAACTAGCCGTAAATAAGCGCGTCGGTTCGTCACACCGTCAACGTATTTCTCAGCTTCTGAGTGCGACTGAACTCGGTGACTGTAAACTATCGCAGCCCCTTAGCCAAGTGCAACGGTAAGCAGGCACGACACAAGTAGAAGTGGCTCTGCTCGAAGACGTGTTGCACCAACGTTTGCCTGAGGATATCCAAATCATCCTTGGCGTAAACCGTTTACCTGACATAACCGACGTGATTGGGAAAACATACGGCACCACTGTTTCCCAACTCGCTTCGAGTAGTCCGGGGGCGTTTACCAATTTGCCTGCTTAAGCAGCTAGCTTATCTCATCAAATTCAGGCTTCAACGACGCAGCGTCTGAGGTCATGCTCGACATCTCCCACTTGACGACACAATAGCAGCTCATTTTTTTCGTTTACCCAATCAACGATCACCGAACTCTAATCCCGATCATTGCTGGTATCACTAGCAATTTGGCACGAATGCCCAACGATGCCGACAGTTCTGCACTTTCGGTCTAGTCAACAAACAGTGCAGGCGAATCCTCATTACTATCGACATAGCCCGTCCGCCTGGTGGTCTGCTCTTTCTAGAAGACAGCGAGTCGGGGGTCCGCCATCTTATCGACACAGGTGCTGAGGTCAGCATGGCCTCACCTGAAGTCCACGATTTGAACGGACCGGTCACATCTGACCTTCGCGCGGGTAATGGAAGCACTATAAAGTGTTCCGTCACTGCTCTCGCACACTCAACTTAGGTCTCCGAAAGCCCTTCCGTCGATCCTCTACGATCGCTGACATCCAGATGGCAATAATTCACATCGATTTTCCCTAACACTTTGACCCTTTGGTAGACTCCAGACGACGTCGTCTAGTCGATCAAGCGGCAAAGCTTACTGTTACCGGGATTTGGACCAGTAAAGTATCAGTCAGTCCCGTTTGTCAAAGCTCTACGAAGTTAACTTCTTTTAATTTCTTAGCCGACAAGTATCCGGCTGTTTTTGGACAATCTTCATCTCTACCTGCCTTCACAAGTTCCACGAGGCACCACAAAGTTACGGCAGTCCTGCCGGTGTTCGCCAAAGCTCGCAGATAGACAACGGATAAGCTGAAAATAGCTAGCGCTGAGTTTGAGCACATGCTCCAGCTCGGAATCGATCGTCCGTCTAGTAGCCCCGTGGGCCTTACCACTTCACGTGGTCCCCAAAGCGTCAGGCGATTGGCGCCCTTGTGGAGGTTATCGTTCGCTCAACAACGCCAAGGTACCTGACAGGTACCCAACCCCGCATATACGGGACATCAAGGCTACCCTTCCTGATACCCGTGTGTTCTCGAAAATCGATCTGGTGCGCGCCTACCACCAGATTCCAGTTGCGGAAGACGATGTCACGAAGACAGCCGTCATCGCACCATTGGCCTATTCGAGTTTCTACGTGTGCCGTTTGATTTACGAAACGCCTCATAAACGTTTTAAAGTTTTATGGACGACGTTGCACGAGGTTTGATTTTGTCCATCTCTACATCGACGACTTATTTGTTGTAAGCACGTCGAAACAAAAACACCAGATTCATCTTTGACAATTCTTCGACAGATTACCAACTTGTGGGATAACGATTAATGCGGACAAATGCGTTTTCGGCCAGTCTGCAACAGACTTCCTAGGACACCACGTTGGTCAACACGGTATTTGACCGTTGACCGATAAAGTAGAAACATCACGCGGCTTTCCCCGTCCTACAACTCTCGCCGCCATCCGTTGATTTAACGGAATGGTTAACTTCTACACAAGGTTTATTACTCACTGTGATCAGCTGATGCAGCCTCTAACCAATTTACTCCGCGGCCGTGTCAGCGGAAGCATAAAGATATCAGCGACGGCTATCGAATTGTTCGACCGAATTAAAGATGCGCTGGCTGCTGCCGTCATGTTACCTTATTCCAACTCAGCCGCAGAAATAAGTGTAGCTGTTAACGTGTCAGAAACCGCGGTCGGCGCCACGCTTTAACGGTTCATTGATGGACTCTGGAAATCGCTCGCTTTCTTTGCCGGACGTCTACTTCCGGCCGAAACGAGGTACATCACGTTCGGCCGTGAATTGTTAGCAATCTACTCTGTCGTTCGTTATTTCCGGCATGCCCTCGAGGGGAACCAGTTTGTGGTTTTCAAAGACCGGAAACCGGTGGTTTTTGCTTTTCATGGTAGGTCCGATAGACATTCCCCCCGCGAAGTTCGACATTTAGACTTCGAACCTCAATTCACCTCAGATATCCTCCACGTTTCTGGCCGCAATAACGCTGTGGCTGATGCTTTATCTTGAGTATCGGCATTAGTTGTTCACGACTCAATCGACTCAAACGCTATGACCAACGCGCAACATTCGGAAATCCACTTCAGTACATCCTGCCAACAAACGGCTCTACGTCTGATAGATCAGCCTTTGCCAGCATCTACAGGCACGATTATTCGCGATGCTTCCGCTGGACATCCGCGTCCAGTGGTTCCGCACCTTTTGCGGCGTCGTGTTCGAAACATTACACACTATCGCTCATCCTGGCACCCGGGCCACGGCCAAGCTCATGCCGAATAGGCACATTTGGCCCGGTATGCAAAACGACGACAGAAACCGGGTGCGCGCTTGTTTACCTTGTCAGCAGGCTAAAATTCATCGTCACGTATCAGCCCCGATAGGCCGATATCCGACTACCCCTTCTCGTCTGTCCCACGTGACCATCGACATTGTTGGTCCTCTGCCAACGTCTAGTGGCATGTCCTATCTTCTTACGATGATTGATCGCTTCCTCCGATAGCCCGAAGCTGGCGCAATACCCAACGTCTTCGCGGAAACAATATTGCGCGCTATTATCGAACGTTGGGTCAAATCGTATGGTTTCCCTGGTCACTGTGACGACCGACCGTGGTCCGCAATTTAAATGCGGTCGCTTCGCGGAGACGCTGCATATTTTAGGATGCCATCGCTCCCGTACTGCAGCTCACCATCCAGCAGCGAGTGGAATGGTTGAACGCTTCCGTCGACAGCTGGAAGCAGCGCTTGGTGCGGTCAATTCCATCTGTTGGACAGAAGCCCTTCCAATGGTGCTACTTGGTGTCCGTGCGGCCCTCGAGGTCGAACTTCAAGTTTCCAGCGCCGAACTTCTTTACGGCCAGCCAGTACGTTTGCCTGGAGATTGTTTCTCCATCACCAAAGACCACTCTGGATACAATGTCGATTTCGCTAAACAGCTCGCTGTCCATATGCGTCATTTCCCTTCGGCGGACACCTGGCAGCAAGCTTGTAAGAATTTTATCTCACACGCCCTCCACCAATGTGTGCACCTTTTTGTGCGCATGACTCGGCAGCAACGTCCTCTCGAACGTCCATGCGAAGGACCTTTCAAGGTGTTGCAAAGAAAGGAGCGGGTGTATATCATAGAACACTTAGAAAAACGAGGAACCGTCTTCATCGACCGTCTCAAGCGGGCCTGCTCTGACTTACCTGACACGTCCTCGCTGTCGAATTCTTTCCCGTCCACCATCCAGCCTATGATTACTGACTCACCCATCAGCAGCGCGGATAAGCCGATCCCGGGGCCCCCGACACATATGCCTCCGCCACTGATCACTACGTGTTCTAGGAGTAAAGTACACTGGCCGCAGCGTTTTCTAGAACGGTAGGGTTATATGCACCAACAATCGCAAAAGAGCGTCAAAAACGTCCCGAAAATCACAAAAACTGGGGTGTTTTTGTCGATGTCATTCACTCAAGCGTTCGTTTATTGTTGGGTAGTTTGGTTGAGTACACCGTTTAGCGTTGTATCGATACTCAGCCAATTTTGTTTCGTTTTCTATCGCGTGTTTTGTCCGTTGCCGACATGACGCACGTGGCTCTATCGATCGCGATCATCTCCGATTTCGCATGCGATGTCGTTCGCAAACGTCCACTGGAAGCCCCAAATCGAACACTTTCAATTTTGTGGTTGTTTTGGCATCTTTAAGGGAAAATACTCGAACAGGAGCCAACTGGAAACTGTAGGCATTAGGGATCCTCCACCTGCAGCGTCTGAGGATTGCCATATCATTTGCAGGCTAATTGGATATCAGCTGGTGTGCCTTGGACCAGATAAACCAAGGGTGACTGGCCCCGGTTGTCCGAATCAGGATTGAAGGATTGTGCTCACAGAATCCTCCTAGGGAAAAGCTGTGTAGCGACCTGGAGATTGAACTGGTCTGCCTGCGGTATGATTTGTAAAATAGTTCCAAACCTCATAGATGCATACTTTACCTAGGCTATTGAAAAGTTCGCATGATGCATGCTGTCCGATTGTTTGACTACACGCCATGTGACTGCGACGCGAACCCGAATGCACACGCGTGTCATAACACTTCCGGTTCGACGGCCGGTCTCTAACCTCTTTCACCTTCGAAAAGTGCAATGATCGCATTTATAGAACTTGAAATTATGAGCTTACACTAATAAAGGGATGTTTTCGCTAAAATGGTAGAAAACTTTTTCATCATCATACTAGTACATTTGGAACTTATTCGATGCACTCCGATTTTCCCATGACGCTTCCTATTCACAGCTGAAGTACTCTACGCGCTTTGCTTCATCTTTCGATTTTAAAATTTCTAAGAGAATTTAAAAACGAGGTTTTGAGCCAAAATACCCTTTTTTCTTTTGTGCAACCTTAGAGCTGAGTCGCTTGGAACTCATAATTGCCATAACTTTACGTCGACCGGTATCCATCCGAAATTCTGGAAACAAAGATTTCATATACGTATCGTATAGACCGGGAAACTTGTAACATTGCCACACAGGTTTCACCATCAGATATGTTCGTATGTTTGTTGTAGTTCAACGCGAACCTTGTATGGTGGTATATATGTCTGAAAATTCATCCTTCTCAAGCCATAGGATCGTGTATTTAATCTGGAAACTTTCACAGGACGCATTTATAGGGCAAGAGAATGTGTGTGAATAACAATATTGATTACATTCGTGAAAACGATGGAAATTTTTCCATCACCGAACCAGTACTTTCGGCACTTATTCGATGTATCCCAATTTTATCATTAACAACACCTAGTTATAATTGATGAACTGTCGATGCTTTTTCTGAGGTTTACATTCCATCATTTCACGAAATATTAAAAAACATGGACTTGCGCCAAAATGACCGTTTTTCCTTTGAAGTGGCCTCCAGGTCAATTCCCGCGAAAGCCATAATTGCAGGGGAAACCTTCAGGCTCTGATCAAGGGGCACCAGTAATGCTCATAGAATGTGCGGCCGCCTTGTCATAACCGTTAGTCACACTTTTTAATTCATCTGCGAGGTTGCACATTCTTCCCATGGAGTGGAAAACATACGGCGTTCTCAATATTTGATTCAGGGAATCGTTCAACTCCTTAAAACTACCGCGAAGTTTCAATGTCGTCAGCAGTTTTCAAAGTTGCCGGAAGCTCGATTGTCGATGCTATAAGAGAATTCCTGAACCGCATTGGATATATACATACGGCTTAACACTGCTTTCGTGACACTAGGTCAATACAAACAAATCTCATGCAAACAATGAACCGGTGGAGGATTGCTATGGAGGCCGCTGTACCCAGGGATGTGGTTTTCCAAGACGCACCAAAGGCATGAGGTGGCGCAAGTCATGATGTCTTACTAAGCAAACCTACAACACTAGGTTTTTGAGTGGTTTGAGTAATTGGCTTTAGGAATATTTGCAATTCCGTCCTGTCCAGGTCAGTATCAATGGAATTCTTGCATTTGGAATGGCAGCTTTCCAACGGGTCTTCCAGTGATCCAATCTTGAACCTCGACTGCTTACATTACTCTTGAACAAAGTGCCCGACTTAATAAGTTTCAAAATATTGTTGTATGCGGATGTCAAAACTTTTCCTGCTATTCATAACTTGCAGGACACTCAATACAAGATGACCAAGATATTTTGTCGCGGTGAACTACCCACAATGCTCTACCATTTGGTGCCGTTAAATCGGGGTAAAAAGGATTGGAAATCAGGTGGACGTCAGTTAATTTTTAGACAGTACCAGGCTGCAGTCCGTAACTAAATTGTCTAATATGATTCACGCTGGTCCGGAAGACCACTTATAGGATAAAATTGCTAAGCAGCCGGCTAGGTCAGTTCACTTTGGAGACTTTCGGAAAGTTTTGCTGCTTAAGTCCATTCACATTTACAAGTTAATGTTCATGCTTGTGTTCCTTTCTGAGATGAACATACTGGCACGTTAGAAGTGGTTCAGCGTAGGGCCACAAAAGGCGTACATGAACTGTTCGAAAAATCCTATCCGGCTAGTCTCCGTAAACCGGGCCTGTTCTGTCCTAAATACCAGCAGGCTCGTGACAGCATCACATTTTTCCACAAGATCCTCCACCCAAATTGCCGCATGTCCAAAATTATCCCCACGCAGAACCCGCGCGACCACTCATTGAAGTTAAACCAGCAGAGGTCACGCCTTCCGAGTAGACAGTATTGTTTCCCCGTACGTGTTGGTTGCATCAGGGAACTCGCTATCGGAAACTGTAGTGCAGGCGGCTAGTACCCAGTAATATGGCCTGCGACTGGATAAACACGTCAAGGAGAATTACCTGCATGCAGTTTTTAGGTCTAAACTGCCACTTTGATGAGAGCCTAAGTTCGACCGAGTAATTAAGATAACTGGTTAACTTTCGGTTTGTTTGTTGCTTGCCTATTGGTGGCCTGTTTGTTTTGTGAAAGCCCGTTGTATGCTTGATTCTTCTTTGTTGTAAGCCCGAAATATGATGGATAATTATGATTCCTCATAGACTCTTTCATCAATGACTGCAAGTCCCTTCTACTCACTCTTGTTTCTCTCCTCTCTCTATTGGACCAAACCATCTCGGAAGCAAATGGGAATATGTGACTAACTCCCACCCATTCGGAAAAAGTTATTTTGAAGCTTGTTTTCCCATTTGTCGCAGTAAAGTATTGTTACAGTTTCAATTATTTCTCAAACAAGTTGGCTATTATCCGCGATCAAATCATCAAACGTCATATAGAATCCGGACCACCCCAAAGCGTAAGTTTACAGGTCCGTCAGTCCGAGTGATAGTTGACTGTGAACTACCGTTAAATCTTGCGAAATGCAGACAACTCACGGGCGTCCAGAACGAGGACTCTCCTAAATGGGTAGGAGTGTCTGGGCAACGTGTGCTCATTCAAAAACTACTGGGATGAGGGATCTAGAAATAGTGGTCACCGGAGACTTCAAGGTTTCAACTCAGTGTACGTTTGCAGCCCGCAAAGCAAATAGGGCACTCTACCGACTGAAGAAGGCAGTGGCCCCAAGGAACCCCAGCGTCCTTGTGCCTCTGTATAAGGCTTACGTGAGACCACATCTAAAATATTACGTGTAGTCCTGGTGTCCTTGTTTGGTCAAGTATGCCAAAGTCCTAGAGAGGATGTAACGTTGGTTTACGAAGTTCTTCGCAGAATTTTGGGGAACTGATTACTCCGACGGACTTAAGCACCTTGATCTGTTCTCCTCAGAAAGAAGACGGAAAATAGAGTCCTTATAGAAGATCCTGAGTGGATTACCTGAGGTAATGGGGCAGCTGTTCAGGTGTTCACCGCTTAGAGAGTACCAGTTAAAGATTGTGAAGGAAAGAGCTATGAGTCAAATCCCGGCCGAATTTCTTCATATACAAATGTAAGCAGAGGGATCAAATTACCGTCCGATGTGGTGTCCGCCACTGGCTGGCTGGTATTATTAATGGATACGAAGTGAGGATAACGTGACGTGGATCTACTTAACATGATAGCAACCCTATCACTTTCCCCCGTCCGCAGATTTGTTGTGCTTCTCACCGGCTCTTTATTACCAGTTCTAGACGAATTGCGTAGAACTTCTTTATTATTTGCCTCTTAGCTGTTCTCCTTTGCTAACACGGGTAACTCGAAATTGGATGTAGATTTTCTCGTTGTTGTTGTCCACGAATTTTTTCACCTCATTGGTGTCCTGTGCACCAAAACTTGCATTCGATTACTGCTATTCGTTACCGAACAATATACCGAACCGTTACTCATTGAGGATCTTGGGTTGCATTGTATCCGTTTCTGTATTTTGTATTGTGTATTGCCTGTTTCAGTCGACAATGACGCGAGTCAAATCTGACGGTGCTGGAACTCAATTGATTGAGGCAACGAGCACTTGTGGCCGTTATGGGTGCAAAATGTCCGTGCAAAATGGTATGCAGTGCCACCAGTGCCAGAAGTGGTATCACTTCAGTTGCACTGGCTTCAGCGAACTCCAGTGTAAACAACTTTCTCCTTCCGCCTTAAATCTCATCTGCATGAGATGTAGGTTTGACAAAAGTCGAGGTGCCGCCTTGTCGCTGAGTAGTCACGCACGCTTCACGAAAGGTGAACCGACGCAGAAAACCTACGATTGTAGATGTGGAGCTGTTCTTAGCACTGTATGTCCTTCTGCTTTTCCCATTGGTAATAAGATGGAGGAATATCAGCGGACTCTGTCCAAAATGAAGGCGGAACTCCAGCACCTAAACGAATACATAACGCCTGCTCTCCCTGGTGTTGCGGCCAACAAGAAATCAGTTACCCTGACAACTGCACTTATAGGGATGGCAACGGCGAATATGAAAGACAAAGCTCTTGTGAGAAAGGAGAGTTGTTTCATGGGGCCGCTTTCGAACAACGTATTCACCAACCGAACTAGCTAAGTCAGTTTTCAATTCTTCGTTCTCCTTGGACGTTACAAATCTCGTACTCGCGAGCAGGCTACGCGCCAAAACAACCAAAAAGTCACTCGGCCTTTTGGTAACCTTGCTAGCCATGCTGAGTCCCGAGACGGTGTCGGAGAAATCAGAGGCTTTAAAATCCATCGACGTCCAGCTGAAAGGCGTTCCTTTCGACCGCTCTCGGCAAGAGTGCGAAACGGGAGCAGCGGACTTAAACTAAGTCACGAATCATGGCAGACAGGAAGCTACATCTGGATGCTAAGGTCGTGGTTTCTGCTCTAGCGGTATCCACCGAGGCCTATGTGCCAGTGGTGGAAAGCATGAACGCCGTTTCCGTGGTCGCCATCCCAACGGCCGACGTCCCAAGCACGGGCAAAGGTGTTCGAGACACCATACAAGTGCGGTTCTCCGAGCTACCCACACCAAAAATCACCAAGAGGCCTCATAGAAAATTATTTCTTCCAAGATGTTGAAACGATGGCGGTCTGTTGGGGACTTCGCCAATAAATCAAAAAGTATTTTGTTGGCACGCCTCATAAACCATTTTTATCAGTGGCTCCGTAAAACCGCGCACACTGCCTCCTTTCAAACCCTAAATCCAGTAGAAGAAAAATTTAAATTTCCCGTGGGTGAAAACTCTCCAACATACCCCGAAAAACTGGAATTTAGCAGGCGCACAAGTGTCGCAGTTTGAGACACCAAAAGTGCTGGTCAAGCGTCCTGTAGGGACGTTGATGTACGCACATGCATTAACGTCGTGTCTACGGCCTCAAAGGAAGACCATCAAAACCACTGGGCAGTACACGCCAAGGCCAACACCACCATCAACATCGTATTTTCTTGAATAACCAGACTGGCATATTCAAGATAAAATGTTTTTAAATTTCAGTACATGGAGTTATACTATATTTGGACATTCATTTGCTTTCTCAACGCAGCTTCTAAATTGTGTTAAATTGCTAAGTAATTGTCAACTCATCGAAAAGGTACGCATTGTTGGCTTACGCAATTGGCGTATTAAAACAAAAGCCTTCACCGCGACCATTTTCTACCATTTTCCCAGCTGCAACTTGTCCGAATATTATAATAACTCGGATAACTTTAAACCGCCATTATCTCAGATAATTCACAAGTACTTCCTATCTACGGATACTTTTCAGCTCGTTCGAAATAGGTGTAGACGAGAAATCCGTGAGCACACCAAACGCGTACATGAAAAGGACTTCATCAGAGCCCGCGGAAACAAAATCCTCTTACCTAAGCATATTCGACGAAAAAAGAAAGAATAAACCCTCAGCTCTTTCTCAGCGACTGCCTGACGAGGAGACCTCATCTGACACCCCAGTTGTGACCGAATTGTTTAGGGAGTACAACTCGCCAGCCTACAACGTCGCATCGCCGGTTTGGCACCCTAATATTTCACTGCAGAAGTTTCAGCAACCACCCCAAACAGCCCAGACTAGCATTCTTTCTAGCGCATGGGAGGGGGCAACGGTCACGCCCATAATTAAAACGGACGACCGGCAATCGCTGGTTAGCTATCGGCCACTCAACCTTACTTGCACTCCATGCAAAATAATGGAGCGTTTATTATTGACTTTTTATCAAGCCGTCTTTTTGTTCTACCCAGCACGGCTTCCTTCCTAAGCATTCATGCATAACTAATATGCCAATTTTCATGGATAGTCTGACGAAGGCCAAAGAAAATGGCCTCATCTCGGATGCTATCTTCTCTGACTTTGTCATGGTTTTTGACCGTCTCTCACACGGCCTCCTGAAAAACAAACTAGAAGCTTATAGTATACAATGAGAGGTTCCTCGTTGGCTTGTCTCCTTCCTCGATAGTGAGGCGTTTGGAATTAAACCCGATCAGACTTTTGATCTCCATCATTTATTTCTGCGGAAGTTCCTCAAGGGTCAGTGTTAGGTCCCCTGTTATTTATGATCTACATCAACGACCTACCTGGAAATATTTCCAGCAACGCACTCCTGTATACCGATGACCTAAAAATCTGGAATGTCACTGATCTCATTGCACTGCAGATTGATCTTGACGCGATTAAGCGTTGGTCGGATGATTGGAGTCTCCCACTAGATGACAGTAAGCGCGCACATATGTCACTCGGTGGAGACTTTGGCAATGCCTTCGTGATTCATAGTGCACCCGGCACAGTAGATATCGTGGAAATCGATCCGAAGAAAGATCTCGGCATCTGGTTGTCGTCTAACTTATCTTTAGGTGATCAACATGAGATGTCAATGAAAAAATGATTTACCGCTGTCAGGATGAGCAAGCGCACTTTCCTCCGCATAGATAAGAGAGCATTTCAAACGCTTCACAGGGTTTTAATAAGACCGCTCTTCGCGTATGCTAATCAGGTCGTGTATACCGGCTTGAAGAAAGACATAACAGCTGTTGAGCGTGTCCAGCGTGCGGCCACCAAACTGGTCACAGGCCTGAGAAACGTCACGTATAAGTCCCGACTAGAAATTCTTGATCTATGTCCACTTGAATTTCGATGAATTCGGAGTTATTCAAATCTTACACACTTCTTTTTTAGAGTGGGTCTCGTCGAACAGTTCATTATCATAGCAAATAGTGACGGTCGGCGTGGACATAACAAGAAGCTTTTCAAGCTTCGTCCTCGGACATTCCTTAGGCAGCAGTTCTTTTCTTCCAGAGCTATTAACCTTTGAAACAGCCTTTCTCCTGAGATCGTTAGCAGTGCTTCTATCCATCAATTTAAAACATTACTTGACTCTCATTTTCAAACGAACTATTTTATGCAGGCAATCTGACTTTGTTTCCGCTATTTACTGTAATCCCCAATGGCGGTGCTACCTCCCGTTTTCAGTGAATACCCTTCAGGTCATCAGAAGCCCGCTCGATGCTGACCAAGAATAGTTGAGCGAATCCGGGAACCTTGGGCCTCTGCCTCGAACCCGTGTATCAATCTCTGTATCACTGAATCGCGGAGACATCCAGATGTCTGATGGAGATTATGGTAGTGTAGTGGATCTAAACGCTATATACAATTCAGGAGTAAATACGAAATCAAAAAGTGATGAAAAATGAAAACAACTGACTCACAACAGTACGTGAAGGTGCGTCGTTTAGAGTTCCGCCACACAGAATGAAGTATTAAAATGATCCGATCTGTCGTATAGTTCCCAAGTAACTTCAGAAGTCACAACGGAGATAATTCCGGCGATAGATGAATTTGGAATTGTGCTGAAACAAATGCAGATTCCGTTGGCCGTTAATTCTCCCAAAAACCTGTACTCGCAAGACACCGAACGAAGAGAGAAAACACAGGGCTCATGACCCCGGAAGTGTG